>CM055268.1:61215830-61425007 GCA_029237695.1 Conchocele bisecta
AAACAATCAAATAGTTTTTATAATTATCAAGGACATTCACATTTGAAGGTGACAATATCAACCATGGTTGATATAGTGACCATATCTTTGTTAAGCAATCAAATCCTTTTTAAAATATAGGATTATATAATTAAACTATAGGATTAAAATATACTGTGTATAGTAAAAATCAATGAATATATTTAAAGGTACATGCCCATCCTTTAGGCACAAACTGTTCTTTATACGAGAGACATCATCTGAGACAGTTTCTGGCAAAATAAGCCTTCATTCACCATTACCCCACATATGTATTGGCATTATTATACATTTTATATCCGACGTAAATTTCCACATTTATATCAGGGGTGATAACCGTGTTTATTTCACTCTTGCGAGTTATTTGCATGGGTTTCGCTGTGACAGAAAACCCGTAATCAACTACTTACAAATAATACACAGTGAAGAGAACACCCGTAATTGCGCACGTATTTTCTTGGAAACCACGAGCTATATACAATGCAAAATATGTATTTTGTATTACAGTCAAAATAAGTTATTTAAAAGCTTGGGGAGCGTCTCGACTAATCTACAATGCTAATGTGACTGAACACATTCCAAACATGCACTAAAATCTATCAAGTTCAAAGAAACCGCTGCGTAATTTGTATTTCAAAAAGTGACGTCAAAACGCGGGAAGCTTGTCGTTGTGTAACTATTCATCCGCACAGCGCAATTCATTGATTATGATCACACAAATAGACTATCTGTGAATTAATATCCCCCGTGGAAGTGTAATAAATAGAATATTCCACCGTACATGTTTGAATATCGGAAATAATACACTCGTGTCGTCGGCGTCCGTGCACGCAACTCGTTCGCTACGTTCACTCGTTGCTTACGCGGAAGCCGACGCACACTCGTGTATTATTTCCCGTTATTCAAAATCTACGATGGAA
Source organism: Conchocele bisecta (assembly GCA_029237695.1). NCBI lineage: Eukaryota > Metazoa > Mollusca > Bivalvia > Lucinida > Thyasiridae > Conchocele > Conchocele bisecta. Next base: position 61,216,769 of record CM055268.1, read on the forward strand.
TATATCCTCTATTTCCTTACAATGTTTACGGATGTTACTATATAATGTGACGCATTTAATTACTATAAATAATTATAAATTATAAATAGCATGCCTTATTTGCATATGAAAATAGCCTGATACCACCGCGAGTCACTATCAGAACAATACATATTACAAAATGATTATAGATCTGTATAGCAGGCACTCGTAATTTTTAGAACTGGTTGAATAGTGACACAAGTATACACTTATTTAATTCCTATAAAGAACATTTTGTGCCTATGTACATAGTGGGAATCATCATCAATGTACATGTACCTTTAAATGATCGAATATATAGGTGATAAATATATACCAACCGTATTTACAATCAATATGTTGATCATTTACAAAATAGTTTACATTTATTTAATAATCGAATGCAACTATGCGATATTCAAATGGAAATGCATGCACTGCTTGAACAGATACACAACTCTACTGCTATAGTTATATATATGCAGTATCTCAACCAATTGCATGCATACATGCATTATAGTGCCGATATTTAGTTACATGTATATTTATTTACGATCTAGTTCGGTTTGTACATGTGAATGTTGTGTTGCAGAACCACTACATGCCATCCCGTACATGCATAAGACACGACAGAGACATAGAGAACTTAAACTCCTTGGAGTATACTCGAGATTCCAGTTTGAAAAGCAAATCACGTATACTTTTCGAGATTCCATTTGAAAACAAGTTTTATGCTATGATGGCATGGTGTACATATTGTATTTAAACGCTATTTATTTAAAACAAAATAGTGTTGTATATACTCTGTACATGTTAATTATCAAGTGTCCCATTCCTAATTAAAATATTATTTCTTAATTTTCTTTAGTAATATAATGTAGAATAGTGCCTAGAAGAAGTACACAATGGTTATTTGAAAATGAACATTTCCTTTCCAGATCCAGAGTGAAACTGCAGATCAAGTAATCAATGCAAAATAAAGTTTTCTAGGCGATAAAACCCGACATTGAATTGATGTCTGATCCAGACGTTGAACTGTAGCCGATTTCATCAAAATTGCAAAGTATACTTTCCTAGCAAAGTATACTTTGAGGGAGCAATCATTGATTTTTCCGAAATGCATTATTTCATGCAGAACTAACGATTGTGTATATTTGATGATTAAAACTATGCAGAATTATTATACTGAATTTATTACATTATCATAGCCGAAATGGCTGTGATAATGTAATAAATTCAGTATAATAAAAATTAATAAATTTATTCTAAAATTGAAAATTTCTCCCTCTAAAGTATACTTTGCTAGGAAAGTATACTTTGCAATGTTGATGAAATAGGCCCCAGGGTCAGAACCAGACGTTGGATAAAGGTCGTTTTCTGACGTCGGATAGACGCTGGATTATATTTGAAAATGAAATTGTTGTTTTGACGTCGGAATCCGACGTTGAAATGACGTCAGAATTAGACGTATATCCAACGTCGGAGTCTGACGTCAGATTTTTAAGTCTAAAAAACAAAAAACTTTCATTTTCGAACATAATCCGACGTCTATCTGACGTCGTGTGCCCACTGGGCATGACCTTGCTGTTGAACGGACGCAAATCTCCATTCAATTATTGATTTTGCTGATTAATCAGACTGTCTGGATCAAGCAAAACATTTTTTAAATTATGTTAATGTGATAACTAGTACGTGAGTGACACATGACAAAATGGGGTTTGTATATTAATTACCAGTGCAATTCCTGATCACGCGGACGCACACGTACGCTACTTAAATTGATACTTCTTATTGGAGGCATAGGGAACATCATCATGCCATGGTCATCGAGTTCCAGATGTCTACATCGCGTGGGATTTTGTTTCAATGGTGGCGAATGGAAGTTTTATACCTTTCTAAGTACTATTATATTTACACCCGGGCGCATTTGAATTGTTGTGTACATTGTTTAGAAAGGTGTTTCATGTATATAAAAACAATAATTGACCACCCAAGACACGCTAGAATCACCTAGCTGTGGGTCACACGTATACCGTAATTTCCTTTCTGTGCGACAGGTGCATGTAAAGACGGAAATATATCAACTAAAACGGGCACCTGCTTGTGCAATAAGATTTTATTTTGTTTGTCCGATAATAACATCAATGAATCATCGAAATTCAAAAATAACAGACAAGTTTTAGATTGCGGGCGAGTTATTTAATGTACGAAACCATCAGTGTATATTTTTGCTCTGTAACCTTTGACCCCGGAAACGATTTTCCATGACAACAACGTATAAATAACACATTTCAATGACGTCACAAATTCTGTATAGAAAGTAGATCCAACAAAATACACGTTTGATATTTCTTTGTATCAGTTGAATTAAAACATTCAATTAGATAAATATTTCAAATGATAATTTTTCCAATGTATACCGGGGTTTTTATGATGAAAAAATCGGAAATGTAGCCCGTAGCTTTGGAAAATTTAGATCTACTTTTTGCATTGCGCATTAATTTTGACATAGCGTCCTCCGGTCTACAAGTCGGCCATTGCCATTGAATAATGCGAAAGTGACAAAATGAGCACTTCAGAAGTCGAGCCACATATAACAAAGAAATATGAAATCAAAAAAAGATTGGGCAAAGGCGTAAGTTGAACATATATTATTTCACGATATTTATCTGTCGTAATAGATTAACACCTGAAAATATGCTTGTAAACATATCAAATTATGGTCTTTTGAATAAAGCAGGTGAATGATGTGTTGGTGCTTGAATTATTTGGTCATAAACAAATTCCTTTACAGCTGCACGCAACTGACGTGAACAGTTGACACCGCATTGCATGTAATGTTTTATTCCGTTCCTTATGGCGTTACATGATAGGTAACGGGCAATGGCTAAAATAGCAAATCAAATAAAACAAAAATGAGAACACAATGATGTCGGCTAATTCTGCAAATTTATATCATACGATCCTCTAACTTCGATAGCCGCACAGATTCGAGACCATTTTTATTTTCTCGTTCTATCGCGAGATTTACGGGTTACGTCACTTCCATTACACTTGTGCGTTCAACTGAAGCCAGATGAAAGGTCACAAATGCCAAGTTAGAAAAATGCGATTTAAACAGGACTAATACATTGCCAAACAACACAACACACCTAAATGTTGTGTTTTCCACTAATCCCATTAACCCCCTCCATTAAAATCCGGATTTCGATAGGAAAACTTACACATAAATGAGTTCGCTTGAACCCGTACCCGTGTTGTTTACATGTTTATCAATGGAGGTCACGTAATATTTGTAGGTAGAAAGGCACTAATAATGTAGGAATATGGATTTTCATTCAGTCACCACCTTAACCTATTTTTTTTAAATTGTCACTTTTAAGTTCGTCCACATCAGTCCAATACCTCCATTTATCAGCAGATATATGCAATCTGGTCTCTGTTTTTGTTATTCCCATTGTGGACGAGTACCACATGCAGAAGGGATTGAAATGTCTTACTCCAAAAATAGACATTACCACTTTAAAAAAGTATTAAAACCAACAAGCTGAAACTTCATATTGTTTAATTTGTTTAATCTAGCAAACTATATTTTCCAAGTTTGCAATCGTTTGTCTAATCATTTAAGTTCGAAACAATATGTATCGTGACCCCTGAACGCAATGGTACATTATGCAGACACAATTTGTGGTGTTTTCGAACCGGGCACCTGCACCGGAAGAGCATATGACGTCATAGGGTGAGAGGTCGCGACCTTTCACGGTACGCTGGAGGCGGCCATTTGTAGACGAGCGTGTTTTGAAAGTAAACAATTGCATTTCTCCGTGCTTTTGAAGCCAGTAAACGCAATATATATACAGATAATTGCATTATATTTGCATGTAACTAATAAAAAAAGGTTTATACTCTTATTATTTATTACGCATGTTGTTTAATATCGTTAGAGTCTCGAATTATGAGCAGTCCATGATATGTCATTAACATCCCAATATTCAATATTGAGTCAAAATTTCATGAATATTCTTTGTTACATTAGTTCGGACCCGACAAAAATTGAATTCTAGTAATTTCTACCACAGTAGCATGCAATTAATCCACTTGTTTATTGCGAAATCCTCATGTTTTATTATGACGTACGCAGGGGCTGAATTTGACGTGAATTGCGCATTAGCCGATTTGCAGAATTAGCCGAAATGACAGTATACCGGCTGCAATATATGTGTTATTACCTAAGAAGTTGTTACTTGGATTCAGAACAGGGCCTATAATATTCGATCCAGTGGGGTAAATTTTTGTCCGGTCTAGTTTACAAGACCTAATGTCCTGTAAAATGTTGGCAGTTTCACGGAGACTGCTACTAATCTATGTTGAGGCCAGTCTTTAAAACTGTGAACCTTTTTATTTTATGCAAAAATAATTTTCTTTGTGTATAAATTACATTCATAAATTCTTCACACTGTGGAGCTTTGTTTGGTGACTGTATAGTGTATATCCTTTCTTGCATATCTCAATCAAGCAATGATAGGTGATATTTTTTCAGGGTACACAAATAAAACTTGACAATGGTGTAAATCGGTGCAGGATGTTTCATAGTTGCGGGAAGTAACTCTGCAGAATACCCAGAGTTATGGTGCTCTCCATAGGTTTCCCCTAAAGAGTAGCGAATCAGATTTTGGTTGCAGCTGACTTGTTTATTTTTATACAACCGTTTTAAAAGAATTGTATTATGTTTTACCGCTGGACAGGCGGGCGGTGGACTGAAAAATTGCAGAGTTTGTGTTCACTACTCCTGTAAAACTGTTCAGTAAATCGATCTGAAACTATACTCACGTCTTCTACTTCATAGGCAGTGTTCACATATGGTATACATACATATTCCATCACATTTACAATTATATTATCTTTGAATCAAAGGATGATCAGTTATAGAACGTCTCCTTAAGAAGTTCACCGGAGTTTCTCATTTCTGTACATCATACATGTGGATAAATGCCACACATCCATACTGCCCTTAATATGACATTGACCTCCTGATCTGCATAACTTTGAACCTTTTCACACATTAAGACGTTTGTGTCTATACAGGTTGCAAAGGTCTTGACCCATATATGACCTGTATAGAGACAACATTATTAGTAAAACAGCGGTTACTACGCCACCAAATGGATATTATAATGCTTTCAATACCCATCTATTTTGCAGGCCTATGGCATTGTATGGAAAGCCATTGATCGAAGAACAGGCGAGGTCGTTGCAATCAAGAAAATATTTGATGCTTTCCGTAACCAGACGGATGCCCAGAGAACATTCCGAGAGATCATGTTTCTCCAGGAGTTCGGGGACCACCCAAACGTCATCAAACTCCACAATGTGATCAAGGCAGAGAATGACAAGGATATCTACCTTGTCTTTGAGTTTATGGGTAGGTCCTGTAGACCCTCTCTAAATCACTCTTTAATAACACATGTATGTTATATTTAATAATTACGGTACCCAGAGCTCCAGATAAGGTACGTATTGGCGTATTTTACGCACTTATCATTTGTTGCTTATTTAATAGAGAAGGAAATCAATAATACAAAAGTAAAATATGCATTGAATTTGAAATCTGGGGGTATAATACTCTTTAGTTGAAAAACTTATCTGGAGCTCTGATATTCATTTCAACTCCTACAAGTGCAGAAAATTGCGTAGCCCCGGAAGCAGTTATTGGCTCATTAAAGGCAGGATACAATAACAGTTGTATGGCATCAAGAAAAAAATCACTATTTCCTTTATTTCTTCTCGAAAATATATGTTGTTGCCACTCATTTGAACCGTCTCAACAAGACAGTTCAAATGGGTGGCAACAAAATATACCTTTATGGAGAAATAAGCGAAATAATCTGATTGTATCTCCTATGGTAAAAGATGGTCATGAATGCACCATATGCTTATAGTGAGCCCAGGGGACATTCTCACACCTCAAAATCTCTAATTTCCATTATTTCCTTAACAAAATGATCACTAGTGGAATAGTCTGAAACGTTACTTTGGGGTGAAAGGGTCACCATTTCGCCCCTAAGTAACCAGAATGGACACTCCCGGGTTATTTTTCAAATTATTCTGTGAAAGTGGTACCCGTATTGTTTTTCAAATAAGAAAGTATCTGCAAATGGTGCAGATCCTGATGAGACGGGTCGACTCATCTGAATCTACACTGTTTGCAAACGTTATGATGGAGGTCTGCGGTTTTGAAAGGTTTAACCCTTTCAACACCACAGACCTCTATAGAGACAATGTTTGCAAACAGTGCAGATCCAGATGAGCCGGCTCGTTACACCGTCTCATCAGGATCTGCACTGTTTGTTAATAATTTTAAACGTCGTACAGATTACCCTTTTAGAAGAATGGGATAATTTGAATGAACAAAATTAATGAAATAGCGTGAAACATTGGCATGGAACATCCTATTAAGTTACAGTACACTCAGAGTGCTTTGTCCCTTTTCCACTCTCTCACGGTGGGAGGAATTTTCTCAGAGTGGGAAAATCACGGTGGGAGTTATGTGCCTCCCACGGTGACCATATATTTTACCTGTATTACCACCGCGGACGGAGACCAAGCTGGACGAACTTCCAATAGCCATAAAACGGCCACGGTGTTCCCCCGTGATACGACCCCGCATTCCACCGGGACGCCAGGCTGGCTTACCTGTACAGTGATAGCGTAGTACCCAAACATTTACACTTATTCCGACTTACGTTTGTGTTTTTTTATTCGTTTTTTTAATAAATATATACATTTTTCCTTTCAAACAAACATATTTCTTAATAAGAACAAAACATGAGAATCGTCTCCTAAACACATGAGAATCATCTCGCACTTTGGCATCGCGAAATCGCCTTCCGCTTCATGTTGTGTAAAACGGATACGTCTTGAAATTTCGCTTTGCGCATGCATGCATGCATGCAAGTAAAACGCAATTCCAACGCGAGGCGAGAGCGCGAAAACGCACGACTGAATATAATATAATGTCCCATTTTCACCTTGCGATCTCACTTTGCGAGAATGTAACTGGCCCTAACAGGACACTGTAGTATCATAATCGCCTTAGGAAACGATAATCATGTGCTGTAAAACATTATTTTAATTAAGAAATAGAAGAAATGTGGATATTGGGGAATATGTCACATACATATGAAAGGGTTTTCGCGATCTCGTGTAGAAGTCGAGATCGAGTAAATGCGAGTTACACGACACTAACAGAACACCATTATAATTCTCGTGTTTTAGGAGGCAATTCTCATGTTTTGTCAAAAAAATAATATTATTTTTTCTAATAAACATATTTTGGCAGCATATGAGAATCGTCTCCTAAAACGATTTACCTGTCCTGTTAGGGACATGTTACGATCTACTGATGGTGAACACGTGTTGGTCTTCGCTAGTCACAATAAGCCCGGTTTTTGTCCGATCACGTCATACATCATCATATGCACGTGCGGTGACCTACTGGGACATGTGTCGGTGTTGGAAAGTGAGACATCAAAGGTTACAAAATGACATCTAAAGGTTAAGTTGTGTCGAAAACAAGTATTGGTCGGAGAGAAGGTGTAGAATCTCAAAAAAGGGTAACAGAATCTTTATTTACTCAATAAATATGTACTGGCAGCACATCAGAATCGTCTCGTGTTTTGCCAAACCATGTTTTTATTGTCAGAAATATTGATGTTTGTCCACATTTGTTCCATTTCTTAATAAAGACATGTTTTGGCAGCACATGAGAATCGTCTCCTAAGACATGTTACATGAAACATATTCTCAACAAAACATGTTTCGCAAAGCGTGATGGATCGCGAAACGAAAATTTAACATATTCACAACAAAATATGTTTTGACAGTACTGTGCATATGAGAATCGTCTCCTTTCGCGATCTTGCGCGTAGATCGAGAAAACGGGAAGCGTGATCGCGAGAGCTGACACGAAAATGTAACGTATTCTCAACAAAACATGTTTTGACAGTGTATCCTACACGTCATTGTGAGAAGTGCATTATGTCTCGCTTTCCGCAGACGGGCTTGACAATAATGCTAATATTCGTACAAAATATAAATGGTTTTGTCATGGGAGACTATTCTCATGTGTTGCCAAAACATGTGTTATTATTAAGAAAAAATTGAAGAAAAAAAACCCATTAGTATCGTCTAATGAGACGATTCTCATGTGTCGACAAACCTATTTTATTAAGAAATAAACAAATGTGAAAAGAAAACATGAATACATTTGTATTTCTTTACAAATAATCAAGAAATCAAACAAATGTGAAAATGCCCTATGTCAAGCTAATGCGTAATTATCAATTTATCGGCGCTGCGATGGACGTGAGTGACTACATAGCGTTGTTTTGATATGTTTGTTTCTGTCGAATTCTAAATGTCGGTCACCAGGTCACACTTTGCACGTGAAACTGGATTACCAACAGGTGATTGTAAACACCATCAGGTGTGCAGCTAGACAGAAAATGATATGTCGCAAATGTGCTAGTTTGGGATAGGTGGGCACGGCGGCATATTTCTTTATGCGCCGTTTGAAAACGGAACTCATCGCATTCACAAAAAGGCGCGATCACGAGGCGAAAACGCGATATTGAATACAATAGAATATATATCATGTTGTTGCCTCGCGATTTGGTCTCTGATGTTTGTCCGCATTTGTTCTATTTCTTAATACAAACATGTTTTGGCTGCACATAAGAATCGTCTCCTAAAACAATGTGTACGTGTTCTGTTAGGGACATGTGACAACCTTGTGTGTTCGTGGTTTCTCGCATAGGTTGCGATCGTGAAGCATGATCGCGAGATTTCGAGTGCACAACTTATTCCACCCGGCTACATACGGACATGCCTCAACCTGTCGACTGTCAACTGATGGACATGTCGCTATTGTGTATCATTATGAGTTGGCTGACGGACGAGTTGGTTGAAGGCCGAAACGGAAGTCGTCGGTCATAAAATCAACGAAAACTAACGGGACCCATACGATTTCTAATTACCTCTAAGGTAATAATCGCAATTTCCATTTACCGATCTATTGGAAATTAATACATATGACCGTATTTAAATTTTGATTGGAAAAATATAATATATATATATAAACGTGACGTCGGCAATGTAATACATGTGTATAGGCCGATGTTACGATACAGAAGATATGTTCCTTTACTTCCATACACATTTTTGGAGATATTACGCCGATTCGCGTGACGATATGTGACCTTAAAGAAATTGCAGCAAAGTGTATGAAATTCCGCGAGGCCGAACAACTCGGCAAATAAAAAAATATGCGGGTTGGGTTTCGCGGTGCCTGTACTGTATGAGACGATTTTCAAAGTTTTGTGAGCCATATATGCACTCCTCTCTGACCACATTACCTGTACGCTGGCACGGTGATGGGCTAATACGGTGGGTCACGGGGGAACGCGGTGTGCAGCAGATTCGGTCTTTAAAATATTCCCACTGTGGTGATTTTTGCCTCTCCACCGTGACGGGTGGGATTTCCACCCGACACGGTGGGAGGAATGTTTATGCCCACTCTCCATCCGATCACGGGGTCGAGTGGGAAAAGGGACAAACCACTCTGAGTGTACTGTACTTGGTGTTGAAAGGGTTAATACTGTTAACCCTTTGAACCCGAAAGCCCGCTATATGCAAACAGTGCAGATCCAGATGAGACGGCTCGTATTGTAACGAGCCGTCTCATCAGGATCTGCACTGTTTGAAAGTAATTTATATATTTTTGAGAACAAAAAATATCCCCTTTTCATAAATGGAATAGTCTGAAACATTGGCATGGAACATCCTATTAAGTTACTTGGTGTTGAAAGGTTTAAGCAAATGCCAAATCATAGTTGCTTCTATGTATGTTGATCTGGGACTAACTTGGTCACAAAAACATTTGAACTGTTAATTATTCTCATTATATGTTGGTCCATGACAATCCAACGTATGCCTTTTCTCATGCACATGATGCAAGGAAATTGGTTAACCCTTAGACCGCTACTCAAAACAATTGTCGTCTGCTGTTGCTTTTATATCTTGCCTTATTTCTCAATAAAAACATGGTTTGACAGCACTTCAGAATCATTTCCATTGGAAATGATTCTGAAGTACTGTCAAACCATGTTGTAAATTATTCTAAAGTGCTGTTAAAGCATGTTTTTGATGATAAAAATGGAAAATAGAAAATAAACAGCAGGCGACAAAAAAAAAAAGATGTCAGTCTAAGGGTTAATTATTGCCAATGATTCTTTCCGTGCACAGTTTGTCATTTAATTGTGAAATCAATATTCATTGTGCATAAATTATTAATGTTAACATCACTTATAGCCGCGGCTCTTTCTACACATGAATATTTTATTAGGTAAAGCTGTTTCATATTCCTAAGAAAGGATTTTCTGCCTGCATTACAAATTGCTTTCTTTTCACCATTATTGGCTACTTTATATAGATTTCAACTTTATGCATTTGTAGCTTTGGAGAAATCCATATTTTGTCTTTGGTGACCAGAGTAGGTCCAGATCACTCTGATCAGGGTCTGCTCTATTTACCATTTGATCACTGAAACACCGGTCTTGCTTTCAACACTGAGGAAGGAACTGCAATTTACCGCCTCCGTTACAAATATCACTTATTTTTCGCAGTTGCAAAACTGATCAGGGTATGCACTATTCGACATTCAATCAATGGAACACCTGTTTTGCTTTTTGTAAGGGACTATAATTTACACAACTCATATGTCAGGGTTTCTCACTGGATTTCATGGTGTTTTTTTTTTAAACTGGATTTAAAAAATTACCCATCATGAACAACTTTGAATTGCAAAATGTAATGAGATTTAAGCAGGCCGCGACAATTGCTTAATTTGTCACTCGACCAGATCGGATTTCAACTCATTCATTCATACATTCCTGTACATGTATGTTTTAATGTTTATGTCGCACTGTTTGTTCAAATTACCACTTTTCCAGATCGAAAATTCACTCCTCCAGGGTTCGTACGGAAATGAAAAGTGCTTAATTTCAGATCAATCCTTGAAAAGTGCTTAATTTCAGATCAATCCTTGAAAAGTACTGGAATTTCCACCACCCCGTTTGAATTCTGTCGATCTATCACTAAGGCCATAAGATTCATGTCAGTTAATGAAGTTTCACGTCCATGTCTGTAGATTTGTTAATTTATTCATGGAGACGCGCCCTGTCTATCGTCATATTTGCCGTATGGTACCGGCTGTCCGTACAGGGATCATCGTTTTATACCAATCCGCAAATAGAGCGTACTACATCATCACTTTTGAAATAACGCACATGTGATGTACAACAACAACAGAAAGTCGGAATGCCTGCGGGCAAATGTGTTTTTAACCCCAGCTGGGTTAAGACTTACGCGTGGCTGTCTTAGGTGAAAGACTACAAAAGTTGTAATGTTTGTCGGAAAGAATATGATATCGCAATGGACGAAAGTGCCATTAAATCGCATGCAAAAAGTGAAAAACATTGACATTTGGCGTTTGTTTCGAGTTCTGTGTTATAAGGCATATATTTTGACATACCAGGAGTGCAGACAGCATGATTATTCATTGAATGATGTGGCAAGTGTTCTTTACACCAACATTTTTATAGTCCTTGAAAATTATACTTGCAGTCCTTGAAAAATGCTTAAATAGTGCTTGAAAATTTAATTCTCAGAAAGCAGTGGGAACCCTGTATCCGCTTGTATTTGCCGAGGCCTGTTAAGGCATATTGAAAGACTTATTCAAACAAGAATATATATATATATATATATATATATATATACATCCACAACATGCTTTATGTACCTGCAGGAAACACAGCAACTTTTATTTATAGATAAATTTCATATGTCAATTTTATTACTTTCTATTCCAGAAATCGACTTGCACAATGTGATCAAGAGAGGGAACATCTTGAAGGACGTACACAAGCGTTACATCATGTACCAGCTATTCAAGGCCACTAAATATTTACATTCCGGCAATGTGATACACAGGGATCAGAAGGTATGTGTAGGGGTTCGATAACCCATTTCATGCCAGATACCGATTCACAGGTATCCAAATTTACAAACATTTTTTCTATTTTCTTAATTTCTCGATGAAAGTCTATGTTGTTACCACTCATTTGAACCGTATTGGCGAGACGGTTCAAATGAGTGGTAACAACATATACTTCAGAAAAATGTTTAAAATTTTGAGCCAGAAAAAGTGTATCTTCAGCATGAAAATGGTTAGTTTTGAGTCGGTCCTAAACCTGACTCTCAGAAAACCTCGACGTTTTATTTTGATGGTTTTCATTGTAATGTAGCTGTAATTATACTGGTTGTTCATGATTGCAAAGCACACTTGCATTCATGTCTTGATGGGCTCATATTGCTGAATCACGGCGGAACCTCTCTAAACTGGACGCCATAGCCAGGATGTCCAGTTTGGAGATGTTTCACTGTAGCATTTCAGTCACCAGAATGTTTATTAAAAGTAAGCTGTGGATCCTGATTTTAAGTGCCATAAACCATATGTGTTTCTTATTTTCTCTCGAAGCAGGGATCTCATTACAGGGTGCTGATTTTTTGTCTCGCCCGCGAAAGCGGAAATCGATACTAAGGTTTTGCTTTTCCGTCGTCGTCGTCACCATTCAATGTTAAGTTTTCGTGTTACGGTCTTTACTTCAACACCTTATCAGCTACAGTCATCAAACTTTATACATACCTTTACTATGATATGTACATAAATATAGGACTATTCTCGGTGTCAAGGTCAAGGCCCCAGGGTCAAGGCGGAACAAGGCGAGACATTTGATTCTGCAGAATTCTTGTTTTTGTTTATAAACCTGCATTATATACTTCAGCCTTCAAACATCCTGCTGGACAGTGAGTGTGGAATGAAGGTGTGTGACTTCGGCCTGGCTCGCTCACTCACACAGATCAGTATAGACGCCGAGACAGGCGACCCAAACCTCACAGAATACGTGGCCACACGATGGTACAGGGCCCCCGAAATTCTGCTCGCCTCACATAGGTAAGTTGAATGCTCGGTCTGTGAATTCATGTTGAAATCTTTAATCAGATTTTGTTGGGAATTTGTTTGTTCCATTACACGTCCGTCTCAAAAGTTAATGTAGCAGGTACATTAATGATTCATATTTACCGGAATCCCGACCAGAGACCTAGTTTGATCCTCAGGTACGTCTTTGCCTTTCTTGTATGTGAGAGCTGAATCTGGTTATACCCCTTATATGTGTAATACAATCATTTCTAATCCTATTACTTTTAGGGGAATGGCTTTAGTGTGGTATGGACAATTCTAATGAAATACCAAGATGTGTTTTCATTTAGAAGCAAACTATTCAATAAGTGCGGTCTGCTGATGTGTAAACAGTAGTGTGATTCTATTTTACACAATTAAATTTTTGAAATGCCCAGTTGCTTCAGAAATGATGGGAGTGACAATACTCAATTACTAATTCCTTATCTGGAGCTCTGTGTATGATTGTATTGTGTACATGATTGCAGATACACAAAGGGCGTGGACATGTGGAGTCTGGGGTGTATCCTGGCAGAAATGTGCCTGGGCAAGCCCCTATTCCCTGGGGCGTCCACCCTCAACCAGATAGAGAAAATCATGGCGACCATTCCCCAACCCTCCCGCGAAGGTAAGTTAAATTGCTGCGCAGTGTTCACCTGCCATGCATGTGCATTTCCGTTTGTATGTGTGTGTGACTTGAGAAATGGGGCGTATGGAATCAAGTAGCACACTCCTGCAGCCTGATAACGATCTATATTGCTTGTTGAAGCATGGCAGGTGTTTCATTGATGAAATGGAGTGCAGATCCTGATCAGACTGCTGATGCACAGGCTGATCTGGATATAAACTGGTCGCAAAAGCTATTAAGCACCATTTCTCCAGTCACGGCCATATATGACCTTGCTGTTGAATGGATGTAAGACCCAAATCAATCAATCAGAACAAACGGAAAGTGTATGGGTTGAACGTCTGACAGACCAGTGGGATCACTTTCCTATTTTTCATGCCGATGGAAGGGATTGAACCCACAACCATCGGTATAGAAGTCAAATGCTCTATACACTAGACCATCAAGCGATCCATCAGTATGCAAAGGATATAAAAATTCACTTATTGGAGCTACAAAAAAGCAAAACGACAGAGCTCCAGATAAGTTTTGTATCTAAAAAGTACTATACCCCCAGATTTCAAATTCAATGAGTATTTTACTTTTACAAATGTATTCTTGATTAAATAGAGAACACATAATAAAAAAAATAAAAAAATCACTTATTTTATTTGCTTTTTGCAGCTGAACTATAAAGTAAATTTTCAACTTTACTACAGTATTTTCACTACTTGAGTTGAAAAGCAATGCATATTTTCACATTGCTGTGAGTATTTTGTACTCCCACTTTTGATAATCAATGCATATTCAGCTAAATTAAGTGCATAAAATACGCTAATACACACCTTATCTGCAGTGCTGAGTAATAATGCAGATTAGTCTTCTTAAATCTCGAACTTTGTTCTTCCTGAAACATATTTATTGTTGTGTTTCAGATATAGCCAGCATTAAGTCAGCGTACGGGTCATCAATATTAGATAAGGCTTCTTCCAAGTAAGTGCCGCTACAATATCAGGATTCCGCTGGGGAAAATAAAAAAATCGGCACTTCAAAAAATTGGCGAAAAAAAATATAAAAAATATAAATTTTTTTTCCCCCGAAAATTGTTGTTTTTTTTTCCGCCAATTGTTTATTTTTATCGCCAATTGCGAAAGTGGCGATCGCCAGTGGAATCCCTGCACTATTACAATTGTCTCTGACCACATGTGATGGCATTATTCAATGCTCTCCCATGCAGGCCTCGCCAAAATTCTTCATTTTCCACTCATCCAGATTGGATTTCAACTCCTACATTCCTATATCTTTTAATGCTTATGCCGCACTCTCTCTCTTCAAATAACCACTCATCCAGATCGAAAATTCACTCGCAAATACGAGCAGACGAGTGGATTTGTTGAGGCATGCAGTGTCGTTGTTGTTTTGAACTCTGTGAGTTGGTGTTGAGTAACTGTTACATGGAAGAACTCGTCAGATATCTTCAGAGCTCCAGTTACGGTGCGTAATTTTGAGGTAAATTTCTTATTTCTCCATCAAAAATGGCAAGTTGGGAGTGCTTTAGAATCGTCTCGATGCCATTTTTGATGAAGAAATAACAAAATTTCACCCCAAGTTGGTCAGATTACGCACCTTAACTGGAGCTCTGATGTTAATAATTCTCAGATTTGCTCTAAGGGCTTTTCCATTTTTTTTGGTATTTTTAAAACAGCATGGTGGTGGTCGTATTACTTTATTTATTTTTCTACTGGGTGGGGTCTACGTCATTTAAAATATCTATAGGTAGGGGTATTTTTTTATCCTTTCTGGTGGTGGGGGGTTAAGTTCCCCTATGATGTTGGTGGGTGGTTATTTTCCATAAGTATTAAAGTGGGTGTCGGTGTATCAATTTAGAAGTCTCCGTAAAAAAACACCGACATTGAATGTTCACTGGTCAACGTTTAGCGAAAGTTATTAAGAGTTGTCGTTCTTGCAATCCAGCGCGTTCGGCCTAGTTCGATTGGCTGTCAGACATCTCGACCCCAAGACATCTCGTACACGAGTGTTCGTCTGTCTCCGCGTAAACAACAAGTTCGCGTAGCGAACGCGTTGTTTACGTGGAACCGACGAACATGAGTGTATTATTTCACGCTATTCAATCCTGAACGATTAATTATCCTATTTATTACATTCTACTACTTAATTTCCTTATGTTTAATACTATTTGTGTTTTATTTAAGAAACTGTGCGTTTGAATGTTTATGGGCGTGTCTTATATACTACGTGTTGACGTCACTCATTCATAACAATTTTGGATTCATAAAAAAATGGCGCCTTTCTGTCTAATGGACTTCAGTGGATTTTAATATTTATGGCATACACGTATAGGGTAAGTACCATGCCCGTGGCTAGAAGATTTTAGTAAGGGCTGGTTAATTTTTACGTCTGACCAGCCCGCGTGGCGAGTAAAAAAATCTAGCTGATATGCCTTTACTAGTTTAGAACATAAGTGAAAGTCATCGCGCTGTGTTTGTTTACAAAAATGTGTCGGTGAAAATGGTTGTAAGCTGCTTCCCTATTGGTGAGTAGCAATCCTAAAGTCAAATATCATTGGTCTGCATGCCAATAGCCAATCAAATATCGCGTTTTATAAACTACACACATCCGAATCGTGAATCGATAAGTTTCGTTCGTTTCCGTAATGACCACCCTCAATATGATGTGTAGCAGTTTTCCCACGCTAGCGACACCTGTCGGGACTTTTTCATTGGATACTTCAGACATTTATAATTAATTTATTCACAAAGGTTACAACACTTGCCGGATGGAAATCGAGTAATTTTGTTTCTAAGAATAGAACCACGCTTGGTACGCGGAAACGAATATGCGTATATGTGTTTTTGAAAATCCAACTTCCCAGTTATAGTTTTGCATAGTTAGTGTCAAGACCGATCCAAACTGGCAAGAAACACTGACTATATTCAATTGAGAATGTGTCACAGGGTGGCAGAGGAAAATTACATTGATTTACGATCGAAAGTGTGAGTTTTAAGATGAAAGAATAATGGTCTTATCGATTGACACCCGAGCAAGTCGCCCCCCACACAGTTTCGGACCTAAAAATGAATTTGTGAGAAATGATAATTTCACTGTTTTATATCAGTTTAAATATATTAATTGGTTAATATAAATTAATTATAATAGGGAATAGTGTCTGTTGACGCAATAAAATATACTGTTTTCAACAGTTTAATGAATTTATATAGTGTATTAATTCCATTTACTGGAAAGAAATGTACAGCTTGTACAGTCATTCAAATGACACAGAACTTATAATGTGAATACAAATAAATTAGTGCTTACTGTCAAGATAGTAAAATAAAAATTATGACATAATGTTTATTTATATTTGTAATAGAAGACTTCATCGAAACACAGGGCCCAATCTTCCAGACGGATTTGATGTAACAACGGCAACACCACTGGATTATTGTTGGCTTTTGTACAAGCCAGAGATCATATGTTTACTGCCATGGCGAGACATATAAACAACTACGCTAGGAGTTCTTTTCATCTACAGCGAGCAATGTAAATTGGTCCAGAGACATAATTAATATTACAATCAAATAGGTATTATTTGCACAACTGAATTGCTACTTATGGTACATCATTGAAGTAAAACACAGTGATCCAGCAACTTTTTTTTTCAGATGAAGACCGCGCGACTTAAGGGCTGGTAGAAACTTGTAAGGGCTGGTAAATTACAAATCTTACTAGCCCGGCTGGCTAGTACATATTTTTACTTAGTTTCAAGCCCTGTATAATGATTAATATTTATAATAATGTGTTTTATTAATACACTGCAGCTCCATTATAACGCTGTTGCGTATAGCGCGATCTCCATTATAACGCGGGTCTCTCGTGGATCCCAAAAAAATATTTAAAAAATCGAGGAGAAAAAATCAAAAAAAAAACAAAGAAAAAAAAAATCGTCGGATGTCGTAGTCATCGTGTAATTAGTTGATTCGTGATTTCTGCAAGTTTATTCAAACAACGAAGTTCAAAGTCCATGAAAGGATTATTATTAGTATGTTAGCAAATGTAATACATGTACCTTTAATCAGGTAATCATGTTAATAGGCATATTTATTAATCAATTCAATTACACATAATTGTCCCTAATAAATGGTTGCGTGTTCGATCGCCTTTCTTTTTCTTTACTCCCAGGTGTAATATTTAGCGTTCTATAAATAGACTGGTGTTTCAGCATTATCTGGGTATGGGATCATGTGGTCTATTGTTTACACTGCGGCCCACGGCAATCTCGCTTAAATCGTAAATTTCATTCATCAATATGACTTGCAGCGTAAACAATAGATCACGTGACCCCACATCCTGAGATTATGCACTTATCAACCGCATGAATAGGCAGGACACGTGACCATAGGCATTATTTATTATCAATTAATCCGTTTAAGCATCGGTTGATCGCGATTAGTATACATTGTAATAAGCGTCTGTCTATCGCGAGCACTATACAACGTAATAAGCATGATTTTATAAATAACTCATATGTTTAATACATTAATACATACAAGTTTGTATGTCATAGACATTACAGTCGAACTTGTGCTAACGACCACTTGTAATAAACGACCACCTGCTGTAAGCGACCGGTTTGAATCCCGCCCGACGAATTTCCCATAATAACGTACTTGCAATGAACGACCACCTGCTGTCTGCGACCAGCGACCGTATAAATACGGCCCATTCCGTCAAAATACGACGCGTTTAACGACCGTCGGCGACTGTCAGCGCCCATGAAAACACGGCTATAATCGGTGGCTATAATCCATAAAACGTGTATTTAGCGTTCTATAAATAGACTGGTGTTTCATAATTATCTGGGTCAGGGTATGGGATCACGTGGTCTATTGTTTACACTGCAGCCCAAGGCAATCTCGCTTAAATCGTAAATTTCATTCATCAATATGACTTGCAGCGTAAACAATAGATCACGTGACCCCACATCCTGAGATTATGCACGTATCAACCGCATGAATAGGCACGACACGTGACCATAGGCATTATTTATTATCAATTAATCCGTTTAAGCGTCTGTTGATCGCGAGTAGTATACATTGTAATAAGCATCTGTCTATCGCGAGCACTATACAACATAATAAGCATGATTTTATAAATAACTCGTATGTTTAATACATTAATACATACAAGTTTGTATGTCATAGGCATTATTAATAATTACTTTAACTTCTGTTCAAATGACATGATTTTATATCGGTCCGTTGCTAATGGAATTCCCGCAATAGTTGGTAACCGAAATGCGAATGATACCAGTAACCCGTGCAGTACCAGTACGTGCATGTCCCGAAATTTTATAACGTGGTCGGATTCGATCGCGGTTTGAAATCTTGGACCCCGACCACCGCGTTATAATGGAGCTGCAGTGTATTCAAACTTATGTTTTCCATTGTACATGTTATTACTTTAATAAACATACATATATGTGTATACATGTTATTACTTGACTGTGTTGTCACTGTGTTGTTTTTTATATATCATCCGTGTACCCACTCCACATGGCTGTCCCTATTAAGAGACCACCTCTGTTAAGAGACCACTTTTAGCAGTTCCCTTGAGTGGTCTCTTAACACAAGTTTGACTGTATTAATAATTACTTTAACTTCTGTTCAAATGACATGATTTTATATGGGTCCGTTGCTAATGGAATTCCCGCAATAGTTGGTAATCGATCGCGGTTTGAAATCTTGGACCCCGACCACCGCGTTATAATGGAGCTGCAGTGTATAGAACAAAGAGCCGCTTGATATATTCTTTCACATATATGCTGTTCACAACGTCTGCCAATAACAAACCAGTACTTGTCAGTGTCCTAATGTCGACACACATCAATGTTATTTATGACACAACTTTAGCAATATTAGTTGACCTCAGCTTCCGGCAGTGGTAATAATCAAACGATTTCACATATTTTCTGGTGTTGGGGGTTAAAGGAGAAATAAATTTTGGTGGTAGGGGGTGTTTTATGCAATTTCTTCTTTTTTTCTGGAGGTAGGGGTTAAATGAGAAAGCAATTCTGGTGGTGGTGTGTTTTATGCCAAAATAAATTCCGGTGGTGGGGGGTTATGCAAGAAATAAATTCTGGTGGTGGTGGCGGAGTATAATTTTATAGTTCTGGTGTTCTGGTGGTACCTACCCAAAAAAAAAAAAAAAGCCAGTCCCACCCCCCCCCCCCCCCCCCCCTTCCAACTGGCCAGCTTGATACATAATTTTACTGGCGAAAAATTACACTTTATTTCCCATCAGATGTATTTGTTGTGACCACCCATATGAATTGTCTCGTTGAATCGGACCAAGTGAGTGTTCTTCAGTCCCTCTCACTAGTGCGGCTCTCCACGCCGGTGTAAAATGTTTCACAACGAAATAAGCACACATTCAGCTACATGCAGGCGATTCTGCATAAACACATTTTCATCTAGTAACCGGCGCAAATTGTTTGCGCCGGTTACTAGATGAAAAATGTGTTTATGCGAAACTCTAAGTAGAGCCGAGTGGCATCACATCAGGAAACCGGTGCATTTTTTGACGTGAAACATTTCACGCCGACGCGGAGTTATATCACAAGTGACTGTGTGAACTCCATTTCTTCTTGTTGCAGGCCACGTAGAGGTATAGATGAGATTATGTCCGATGCACCAAAGGATGCATTAGACTTGTGTAAAAAACTGTTACATTTCAATCCCGACAAACGATGCACTGCCGACGAAGCATTACGACATCCGTATGTGACGCGATTTCATAATCCAGCCGAAGAGATCAGTCTAAATTACGATGTTGTGCCACCATTGTCGGACGATGTACAATTAAAAGTGGATGAATATAGAACTAAACTTTACGAGGTAATGACAATCTGAATCAGAATGATGTTCTGGCGTAATGGAGTCCAGGGGCCTGTTTCACTAAACTTTGTCCACACCCTGGGGAAGGATTGTGGCCTAGAGGTTTACTGTATTTTATCGGGTAACAAGCTTTGCATTGGCCGGATATATAGCCTATATATTTCCGCATGTTTCTTAGCCTTGCCTGATAAACTGTATCAAAAGACACTCGCCTGATATTCTCTTCTCTTGCACACTTCCTAGCCTTGCCTGATAAACTTGTCACAATACACTAACCTGGTATTCTTGCACGTTTACTAGTCCTGCCTGATGAACTTGATATCAAAGGACACAAGCCTGGTATTCTATATTCTTTCATGTTACCGTGCCTTGCCTGATAAATTTGATATCAATAGACACTAGCCTGTAGTCTATTTCACCAACATTGCAAAGTATACTTATCTAGCAAAGTATACTTTGAGGGAGAAATTTTCAATTTAAGGATAAATTTATTAATTTTTATTATACTGAATTTATTACATTATCACAGCCAATTTGGCTGTGATAATGTAATAAATTCAGTATAATAATTCTGCATACTTTTAATCAT
Organism: Conchocele bisecta; assembly: GCA_029237695.1. Taxonomy (NCBI): domain Eukaryota; kingdom Metazoa; phylum Mollusca; class Bivalvia; order Lucinida; family Thyasiridae; genus Conchocele; species Conchocele bisecta. Next base: position 61,237,957 of record CM055268.1, read on the forward strand.
CAAATATATGCAGTCGTTAGTTCTATACGAAATAATGCAATTCAGGAAAAATAAATGATTACTCCCTCAAAGTATACTTTGCTAGATATGTATACTTTGCAATTTTGATGAAATCGACTACTGGTATTCTATATTATTATGCTTCTCCTAGCATTGCTTGATAAGTTTGAAACCAAACTGACACCAGCCTGGTATTCTCTATTACTATCATGCCCGTTTGCAGTCGGCATGGTATACAGGGCTTGAAACTAACACTCGCCCGTGGCTAGAAGATTTTAGTAAGGGCTGGTTAATTTTTACGTCTGACCAGCCTGCGTGGCGAGTAAAAAAAATCCTGCTGATATGCCTTTACTAGTTTAGAACATAAGTGAAAGTCATCGCACTGTGTTTGTTTACAAAAATGTGTCGGTGAAAATGGTTGTAAGCTGCTTCCCTATTGGTGAGTAGCAAACCTAAAGTCAAATATCATTGGTCTGCATGCCAATAACCAATCAAATATCGCGTTTTATAAACTACACACGTCCGAATCGTGAATCGATAACTTTCGTTTGTTTCCGTAATGACCGCCCTCAATACAGTTTTCACACGCTCGCGACACCTGTCGGTACTTTTTCATTGGATACTTCAGGCATTTATAATTAATTTATTCACAAAGGTTACGACACTTTCCTGATAAGGAAGTCAAGTAATTTTGTTTCTAAGAATAGAACTACGCTTGATTTCTCGGAAGCGAATATGTGTATGTGTTTTTTTGAAAATCCAACTTCCAAGTTATAGTTTTGCATAGTTAGTGTCAAGACTGATCCAAACTGGCAAGAAACACTGAAAGTATTCAATTGAGAATGTGTTTCAACAAAAATATTACATTGATTCACGATCGAAAGTGAGTTTTAAGCTGAAAGAATAATGGCCTTATCGATTGACACGCGAGCAAGTCGCCCCCACACAGTTTAATATAAATTAATTATGCCCCCGCCACCGAATGGTGAGGGGGGCATATAGTGTTACCGGCGTCCGTACGTACGTACGTACGTACGTACGTTTGTTCGAAACCATAACGCTCGGGGTAAATGGCTTATAATAATTGCTGTTTCCTTGCTCGGATCTGCTTCACATTTCACACACGCATTGCTCCAATGGTCCTCTGCCACCCTGTGACAAATCCACATTCGTCCCGCCCCCGCTAAGCCCAGGGTCAAGGTCACAGACTTGGTGCGTTTGAAACCTTAACGCTCGGGTAAATGACTTATAATTTCTGTTTCCTTGCTCGGATCTGCTTGACATTTCACACACGCATTGCTCCAATGGTCCTCTACCGCCCTGTGACAAATCCACATTTGTCCTGCCCCCACTAAGCCCAGGGTCAAGGTTGCAGACTTGGTGCGTTTGAAACCTTAACGCTCGGGTAAATGGCTTATAATTTCTGTTTCCTCGCTCGGATCTGCTTGACATTTCACACACACATTGCTCCAATGGTCCTCTACTGCCCTGTGACAAATCCACATTCGTCCCGCCCCCACTAAGCCCAGGGTCAAGGTCACAGACTTGGTGCGTTCGAAACCTTAACGCTGGGGTAAATGGCTTATAATCAAATATGCCTCATTTTCTTTGGCTGCCAGCGGGGGCATTCGTGTGCCGACAGGCCACATTTCTAGTTATAATAGGGGATAGTGTCTGTTGACGGCCCTGAGCAATAAAATATACTGTTCTCAATAGTTTAATGAATTTATATAGTGTATTAATTTCATATGCTGGAAAGAAATGTACAGCATGTACAGTCATTCAAATGACACAGAACCTTATAAATAAATAGGGCTTACTGTCAAGATAGTAAAATCAAAATTATGACATAATCTTTATTTTCATCGAAAACCCAGGGCCCAATCTTCCAGACGGATTTGATGTAACAACAGCAACATCACTGGATTATTGTTGGCTTTTGTACAAGCCAGAGACATATAAACAGCTAAGCTAGTTCTTTTCATCTACAGCGAGCAATGTAAATTGGTCCAGAGACATAATTAATATTACAATTAAATAGGTATTATTTGCACAACTGAATTTCTACTTATGGTACATCATGGCAGGGATTCCGCTAAGGAAAATAAAAAAATCGCCACTTCAAAAACAATTGGCGATAAAATAATTACAATTTTTTTTGAAGAGGCGATTTTTATATTTTCCCCAGCGGAATCCCTGCTAGCCCGGCTGGCTTGTACATATTTTTGCTTAGTTTCAAGCCCTCGGTATAGTCGCCGCTTTTGACATGAATCTGGCATCTACGTTAAAGTTTTTAAGTACCTTATATATCCACAACCCCAAGCCAGATTGTCTTGAAACTTTACATACCTCTTTACAATCATACATATTTCATTCTATAACCCACCCAAGCGACGACCTACGTGTCCAATGTCAAGGTCAAATGACTTTGAAATCTGTTTAAAGTTCTCATGTACCCAATATCTCCACATTCCGATTGCTCTAACCCAGATACAGACATTCTGGGACCATCAAATACCTCGGCAGGCATGATATGCTGGCCGTTGCCATCAAGTTAGGCTTTCCCGAGCCTTGTCTGATAAATTTGATGCCAAAAGACACTAGCCTGATATTCTCTAATGTCCAAACATCATTACAGATGATAATGCAAAAGAAGGCTGAGCGGCGACGGAAGCGTCAGGAGATGCGGAGCGCCCAGCACATCGCGGCCCAGGCCCGGGAGGCGGCCCGGCTGGAGGAGGAGGAAATGTCGCGGGGGGACACGCCAGTCAACGACCCCTACGGGGGTCACGGCGAGCCGTATGGGCACCGGAACGACGCGGGGAAACGGTACACGCGTCCCGACCCTGATACACCTCCCAGGCAGCAGCACCAGTCCTCGTTCTCAGCTGGTCCTTGTATGTGTTACATTGAATTGATGGTCGAAAATGCGTTGACATTTTTTGTAAATCTTAAAAGTTTAATTAATTTTTTATTTCTCGGATGTATATGTTATGATCACCATTTGCACCGTCGAGACAGTTCAAATGAGTGGTCACACCGTATACTTTTGTTGAGAAATACGAAAAATAGAAAATATTTCAAAATTTGCATATGTTTACAAACCATATTCAAAATGTCATGAGTTGAACGGTACACACGTCCCGACCCTGATGCACTGCCCAGGCAACAGCACTAGCACCAGTCCTTATTCTCAGCTAGTCATGGTACATGTTACATTGAATTGGTGATCGAAAAATTACTTTATATAAAAAAAATTATAATTTTTATATCACCCGCTTGCTTTGAGCGTGACATAGTCGGCGCTATTGGCTGGTGTTGGTGCATCCGGCAGTGGCATTAACGTTTTTAAGTACCCAATATCTCCCCAACCAAGTCTGATTCTAACCACAGACATACTATAAGCATATTCAATATATAATGGGTTAAACCATGTGCAGCCGGTCAATTGACAGAACCTTGCCTGTCGATCACGGTTTCTCCAGTTAACCCTTTCAACAATAGAGACCTTTTTCCTAATATTTGCAAACAGTGTAGATCATGATGAGCCGGCTCGTGACGAGCCGTCTCATCAAGATCTGCACCATTTGTGGATATTTTTTAATTTTTACAAAATTGCCCCCATTTTTGCATAATGGAACAGTCTCAAACTTAACACGTTAGTTACTTAGGGGTGAAAGGGTTAAAACAAATATAAGTACAATCGCCTGTGATTATTCTTATCATGTTTTCAGCGGTAGCGTTTGGAAGAACAACCCATGACCAGGCACCGCCATCAGCCCCAGTAACCAAACAGAGAACGTACGGCAGACAACGAAGTAACGAGAACGCAGGGGTATGTAACACACATAGAGTGTATCGTGTCAGTTGGGTAGTTCTCTACACAGACATTCCGAGGATAAAGCAAATTTGCTGATGAAACATTTACTAATTGTTTCTTGTTTTTCCAGGAAGTATTTTGTGACCCTTACCTCCTTAAATATCTAACATTTCAAGCCGAACGTTGGACAATTCCATTTATCATGAGAAGGGGTATTGCTTCCCAATATTTATAAAATGCTGACATAGCGCATATCCTGATGAGAGGGGTCATGCTCCTGTTCCACATGTAAGGCATTTTTAACCCATTACATGCGGAATACACCTTTATGGGTATGAACTTTTTCAAATATTTTCTTTTTGTTATTTCTCCATGAAAGTATATGTTGTGACCACTCATTTGAACCGTCTTGGTGGTCAATACATACATTTCTGAGCTCATTTAAAGAAAATATTTAGGATTTTCCACAAACAAAATGGCGTATTACTTGGCATGAAATTGGTTAAACCAGTAAGACACAAATTTATTAAAAAAATCAAAATTCCTATCTTCCATAGCTAATTTCTTTCATCATCAAATTGTAACATATATCCTGTGTATCTCCTTGTAATGTATGTAGTAGACCTGTCCCACTTACAGTTTTATCCCTGCATGTTTCTTACTCACCCCTTGTGATCAAATGTGGCTCTGACTGCAGAAATGGGGCTTATGCAGGGATTCCGCTGGCGATCGCCACTTTCGCAATTGGCGATAAAAATAAACAATTGGCGATAAAAAATTACAATTTTCGAAAAAAAAAAAAAAAAAAAAAAAAAATATATTTTTTTTTATTTTTTTTTATTTTTTTTTTTCGAAAATTGTAATTTTTTATCGCCAATTGTTCATTTTTATCCTATTGGTTATTCCTCTTTTTTTTTTATTTTTTTTTTTTTTTCCCCCAGCGGAATCCCTGCTTATGGCATTTGTGACGAGTAGCTTGTGATCAAATAGCACACTTCTGTATCCTGATAACGATCTATATATTATTACTTGTTAGAAGCATGACAGGTGTTTCATTAATGGAATGGCGAACACTGCAGATCCGGATCAGACTGCGGATGCACAGTCTGATCTGGAGCTACACTGGTCGCAACACCCATAAGCTCCATTTATCCAGTCATAGCCACAAATGGAAATGGGCACTGTATAGACCAGATTTATACATAGGTAACCAAACTTGGGAAGTAGTAGTTTCTCAGAGCTCCAGATAAGCTGCGTATTTGCTTAAATACCCAATTGAAAATACAAAAAACCCAATTGAAATCAGAAGTAGCGAATATCAAAAAGCAATACAATTTTTGTGGTACCTTTAACATGCTGCAGAAAATGATAAACAACCACAAATATATCATAATTTTATTGTTTTCCATGAAAACACATCTTGGTATTTCATTAGAATTGTCTCCAAGGAGACGATCCTAATGACATGCCAAGAAATGTTTTCATTTCGAAGCAAACTATTCAATAATTGTGTCTGTTGATGTGTAAACAGTAGTGTGATTTTATTTTACCCAATTACAATTTTGAAATACCCAATTGCTTCAGAAATGATAGGAGTGAAAATACTCAATTACTAATTCCTTATCTGGAGCCCTGGTTTCTCTTAGAAAATATTCTGAAGCATCCTGGACTAGAAGTGGAGTAATTGTCTGGTTGGCTTCTCATTGATTAGTACCCACTGTAAAACTAAGCAATGTGACGTCAAATCGTCAAAGTCGAACGCTGATTCCCCAGAAGTAGTTCGATGGGAAGTTACTCCTGATTTTCCAAGTTCAGTAACCTATTTGTAAGACTGGCCTAGCTTTGGCATGGACACTTTCTGCTTGCATATAGCTGATATATGACCGTGTTGTTAAACAGACATAAACCTCCAATCGATCATTTACTGACTACCAAAAGGCTTCTTATGGCATTTTTACTGAATACAGATTTCAACCAGGATCTGATACTTTTTATGACGCAAGTAACATTTATATTTTTTTACGAAACATTAGTTCACCAATATCCCTGCATATGAGGCATTTGTATAATCCTACTTAGTGGATTCTCATGTATATATGGGAGTAGCCAAGCAAGTTCCCAGAGCTCCAGATAAGTTTTGTATCTAAAGAGTATTATACCCCCATATATAAAATTCAATGCGTATTTTCACCTTTTACAAATGTATTATTGATTTTCTTCCTTATTACATAGGGAACAAATTATAAAAAATAGAACAAATATAAACATTCACTTGCATTACTAAGTAAATTTTTCAACTTTATTACAGTATTTTCACTGCTCAATTTGAAAATCAATGCGTATTTTCGCATTGCTGTGGGTATTTTGTACTCCCGCTTTTCATGCGTATTCTGCTACAATAAGTGCATAAAATACGCCAATATGCACCTTATCTGGAGCTCTGAGTTCCATTGCATTAATTCTAGGTTATACAATGTCAGCGTTTAAATCATGTTTGTTGCGGTTTGATCAACAGAACCTTCACAACTGGTGTGGGACTCTATATTTTTCCGTATTATTCTTTATTATCATCTCGCTTACTAACTTCATCATTTTCTTACTCTTGTTTAGACATGTCACAGTTATTGGCCTGAGTTTCATCTCTCTGGCATATCTGGGATATTTTAAGGGTCTTTACTACAACTATAGTGCATGGGATAGTATAACATTCTGTAAAATGTATGGAAAGATGAGATTTAATAATTCTACACAAATTTCTTCTTTTATTAAAGGTGCATGCCCACTCAGTAGGCACAAAGTATTCTTTATCTATAGGAATTAAATAAGTGTAGACTTGTGTCACTATTCCACCAGTTCTAAAAATTACGAGTGCCTGCTATACAGATATAATCATTTAGTAATATGTATTTTACATAGTGACGCGCAGTGGTATCAGGCTATTTTCATATGTAAATTAGGCATGATATTTTTAGCTCACCTGAGCAAAGCTCATGTGAGCTATTGTTATGGCAAAGTGTCCGGCGTCCGGTTTCCGGCGTCCGGTTTCCGGCGTCCGTCGTCCGTCCGTGAACATTTTCAATCATCTTCTTCTCCCGAACTGCTGAGCCGATATTGGTCAAACTTCACAGGTATGATATATGGGTGATGCCATTTCAGGTTTGTTAAAATGGAGGTCATCGACAATCCAAGATGGCCGCCATGGAAAAGTAGGTCAAATTCTTAAAAAATCTTCTTCTCACGAACCGCCAGGCCGATTTCGACGATACTTGGTATGAATGATCGATAGATAGCGCTGTTTCAGATTTGTTCATATGGTGGCCCATGGGTCAAAAATGGGCGTCGCCCGAGGGGTCAAATATGGGTCAAATTTTATTTTTAACCGAATATAGTCATGTAATATATCAAATCGAATGTATCGACGAGACAATCACTCTGGAACGTTTTTTGTCTAAATCATATGATTACGTCATCCAAGATGGCCACCGATAGTTCAAATGGTCATTCTTTTACTAAAGATTTCAAACGTCTTCTTCTTGTAAACTGCTTGGCCGATATTGGCCAAACTTAACTGTAATGGTCTGTGGTTGAAGCCTGTTCATTTTTGTTAAAATGGAGGTCATCACCAAATCCAAGATGGCCGCCGTTGAGAAGTAGGTCAAATTCTTAAAAAATCTTCTTCTCACGAACCGCCAGGCCGATTTCGACGATACTGGGTATGAATGATGGATAGTTAGCGCTGTTTCAGATTTGTTCATATGGTGGCCCCTGGGTCAAAAATGGGCGTGGCCCGAGGGTCAACTAGGGGTCAAATTATATTTTTGCCCGAATATGGTATATAATATATCAAATCAAGGTATCGACTAGTTGATCACCCTGGACCATTTTTTGTCTAAATCAGATGATTTTGTCATCCAAGATAGCCACCGAAAGGTAAAAAAAGTTGTTCTTTTACTAAAGATTTCAAACGTATTCTTCTTGTGAACGCTTGGCGATATTGGCCAAACTTAACTGTAATGGTCTGTGGGTGAAGCCTGTCCATTTTTGTTAAAATGGAGGTCATCACCAAATCCAAGATGTCCGCCGTTGAAAAGTAGGTCAAATTGTCAAAAAAATCTTCTCACAAAACGCCAGTCCGATTTCGACGAAACTTTGTATGAATGATGGATAGTTAACGCTGATTCAGATTTGTTCATATGGTGGCCTCTGGGTCAAAAATGGTCATGGCCCGAGGGGTCAAATAGGGGTCAAATTTTATTTTTGACCGAATATGGTCATTTTATATATCAAATCGAAGGTATAGCAGTAAATCACATGCACATTCGCAATATATGTTAGATCAGAAGGTACCAACAAATTCTGTGGAACATTTGAAGTTGTAAGTGAAGAGTCTTTGTGAAATCAAGATGACCACTATGGGGGCTTTTAGGTGAGCGATACAGGCCCATTTGGGCCTCTTGTTTAATTATTTATACTAATTAAATTTGTCGGCTGAAAAAAATTATATTTTCGACAGATTATAAAGTATGATCATTGCACATCAAACAATAAATACAGATAATAAATTGTAATGTCCGTTAACATTTTAAGGAAACACGGTTATCGCCCCTGATATCAGTGTGCAAATGTATGTCTGATATAAAAAGTATAATAATGTCAATCAGTGCATGGGGTAAAGGTGAATGGATGTTTTATTTTGCCAGAAAATGTCTCTGATGATGTCTCTGATATAAAGAACAGTTTGTGCCTACTGAGTGGGCATGTACCTTTAATGTAATTCCATAAACTTCTCTTCTACCACAACAGCTATACTAGTTATACATTTCATAATTTATGTTCACACTTATCAAAGCTCCAGATAAGGTGCGTATTGGCGTATTTTACGCATTTATTTTAGCTGAATACGCATTGATTATCAAAAGTGGGAGTACAAAATACGCACAGCAATGTGAAAATACGCATTGATTTTCAAATTGAGTCGTGAAAATACTGTCATAAAGATTAAAATTCACTTAGTAGAGCTGCAAAAAGCAACGGTGTTTGCTTTTTGCAGCTCAAATAAGTGAATGTTTAAATTTGTTTATTTGCTTATAATTTGTTCCCTATTTAGTAATGAAAGAAAATCAACAATCCATTTGTAAAAGTAAAATACGCAATGATTTTGAAATCAGGGTGTGTAATACGCTTTAGACACGAGGCTTATCTGGAGCTATGCACTTGTCATACCTATACTGTTGATGAAATTGTGATCACAATGATGTTCGTGGTAGAACACCGGAGGTCATCGGTTCAATCCCCGCACTAGGCAGAAAAATATGTTCATAGCATATCCATATCATCTCTCTTTTGGATTTGACTTGTTGCTGTGAAGTTAAACCCTTTCACATTTCGCAAATCTGCATGCATTCACTTGTTTATATAATATGCACATGCATTTGTAGAAGTAACATTTACTTTCATGTGCACGTGTTCTATCCATCATATGAAACGACGTGATTTTGTACCTAAGAACATGTGCGATATCTCATGAAAAATATTTACAAAATTTACCATATTTCCTGTAAATGATGTCAAAAGTTGACAAAATGTTCAGAGAAAATGCGGAATTCTATTCCGCATTTTCTCTGAACATTTTGTCAACTTTTGACATCATTGACAGAAAATGTCAGTTTCTGTAAATATTTTTCCTGAAAAATCACGCCTCTTCTTGGATACAATATCACATGGCTTGTCTCATATATTCATTGTGCATCACAGCTCTGCTGCCCGTTTGATGAACGACACAATCACCGAACATTGTAAGTTGGATTAAAGTTGGTTTTTACCTCACTCGCGTATGTGGAAAGTGAGACATCGCGGTCACAATTCCGGCATAGGCGTCAACACTTTTGGACGTACATCAAAATGTTGGATATCTCCTGATACGTCAGTTGGATCTTTATCAGCAAACTTCATCAATAGTTTCCTCGCACATTGGTAGTGGGTGAGACACTTCCCGGCGATCACCTAGTTAAGTTAAATACGAACAACTGGGCTCGACATGCAAACCACGACTACTTAAATTTGTCTTCGTGTTAGCTTGAGGGAGGAATAGGCAAATAGCCATTTGGTGCAGTTTTGTACATGATTTCGTCATATTTGTTCATTTGCAATTGTGTTGTAGCATCATGAAGATGAATGGTCTCTTTAATTGCTGTAAATTGTGTGTCTTTTAAAAATAATCAAAATTGTTTAAGATTTCTATGTATCGTAAATTTTTACAATCTTAATATTTTTTAAAATGCATATAAAATGTGTTTTTCTGTTGGCATTTGTTAGAACACACTTGGTCATGTCTTTTCTGTAAATAGAATAAAATTCAACCTTTACAAATTTTTGATACAGGTATTCACCATAAATATTGTTGAGCACTGGTGGAAAATATTTTAATGCAGATATGGAATTTTGTTGTACATGTGTTTTGAAATGTTTGCTTTCTTCAGCATCATTTATCAGAAGTAATCCCATTGTAAATATTCTATTGCTAATACTGCTGTATTATAGGAATGAATGAACTTTTTGTGGAATTTATCGGGGTATAAACTTGGAAAAGTCGCGGGAATACTGGACGAGGCCTTCCGGCCTTCGTCCAGTATTCCCGCGACTTTTCCAAGTTTATATCCCCGATAAATTCCACAAAAAGGCCATTCATTCCTTATAATTCCAGCATTTGAAATAAATTCATCAAGAAAATGTGTTTATTTTCCGTTTTCTTAAGAATTATTTTAACTGCGCCTCACGGTTACGGAAAGTAGTTCGGCTAGGGAGTTTACTGGGATATAAACTTTGGACAGAGACTTGCTACGGGCCAATCAAGTGTTAGGGAATTGTGTAAATATTTTTGTGCTGGAATTATTATATACTTCGACTGTCTTGCACTTTGTGTTTCAAGCAAGGCTATTGGTCACTTTTCAATGGTATAACAAGCTACTATTGAGTATTACCACAACACTAAAACTATTAAATGACAATGTAAAATTGAAAGGCAACTTGTTTTAATTATTGACAAAAGATGTTGTCTACAGGTACTATAAAATCTTTCAACTACAAAACATTATGTGCTATAACAGAATTTGTTTTTAGAGGGAACAGGTTTTAAAACATTCAAAACTGCACCAAATGAGGGATTTATTTCATGAAGAAAACAACACAGTGATATGAAAATCATATTACAACCAGAACTCCAGATAAGGTGCGTATTGGCGTATTTTACGCAATTATTTTAGCTGAATACGCATTGATTATCAAAAGTGGGAGTACACAATACTCACAGCAATGTGAAAATACGCATTGATTTTCAAATTGAGTAGTGAAAATACTGTCATAAAGTTAAAAATTCACATAGTTGAGCTGCAAAAAGCAAACACTTTTTGCAGCTGAATGAAGTGAATTTTTAAATTTGTTATATTTTTGTATCATTTGTTCCGTATTTAGTAATGAAGAAAATCAATAATTCATTTGTAAAAGTAAAATACGCAATGATTTTTAAAATCAGGGGGTGTAGTACGCTTTGGACACAAAGCTTATCTGGAGCTCTGATTACCACACCCTCTCAGTTGTGAACACATCTCTGCCTAATTCGTTCAAATACTACAGTCTGTAGGAACTTCTCACTACCATTATTTACTGGTAGACATGGTATACCCACCAAAGTGTACTTTGACTTCTGACTCCTTCACTTGACAAAATCCTGAAAATGTCTATTTCTTTCTGTCGGTAAATGAAATCTGCATTTTTGTTAATACAGGTTTTAAACCATTCAAATGCCTATAATTTGACCAATAGCCCTGTTTGCCTCTTTACCTCCAGGGATGCTGGTGACTCACTTATTTTGACTTCATAAAAGAACTTTATAATTGTCTGAACAACAGATTCAGGTTGAAATACGGTACCGGATATACTCTCATTATATCGGACAAACTGGGAGGTCCCGAGGCTGTCCGATTTAGAGATGCTTCTCTGTAATTCAGGCATATAAGCAAGCAAAGACAATGGTTATGGTCCTTACAACTAACTAACTATGAACAGCTATTTTCATCAGAGATAAATGATGGAATATCCCATAAAAAATAACACATTACATTCTGATGATACACTATTTTACTGATGGAAAATTGTAAATAATTCCTTTATTTCTCTACAGAAGTATATATACTTTTCTTAATTATGCCCAGAAATATATGTTGTTACCACTCATTTGAACAAATGAGTGGTCACAACATATACTTTCATTGTGAAATGAGAAAAATCGGAAACACCCAAAAGTGTATTCCAATTGTAATGTGTTGATTAGGACATTAGATTTTGGAGTGTTCAGTTTCGAGACATTGTAATGAACCTGTACATTACAAACACAATTACAAACACAAAATAAGTGGTTTATCCGCGCACCTGCCCCACCTGCATGTTTTAATGCACTCCTCCGTCGCCTTCAGAAACGCACAGGCTCCTCCCTACTCCGCAGGGAGCGTATCTGCTACGTGCTAAGGGCTAGCCCCACCCTCTTACAATACAACTACCAGGTGAGTCGTGTGCCTGCCCTAGGCTAGCCGCTCAATCAGTCGTGTGAAGCCATGTCATTTGACTTTTGCAATTATGTTTTATAAAAACGTTTTTGGTTTTGATAGTCACCTATTTAATGAATTTCCGTTTTTTACATGTCCTTCCTCTTTGCTTTATAACATGTTGGCTATCTGCTTTGCATGCTCTACTGTTGTCGGTTTGTGGTTATTGCTTTGTTCTTTTAATGACCAGCGTCTTGATTGGCTACGTATATTTTGTGAACACAATTCTTTCAATTTTGTGTTTGTTCATGGGAGGATACGACACCTTTCATCATTTCACCTAGCTTAAAAGCTGCTAAATTGATATATGAGATCAGCCATGTGATTTTATACCTAAGTTTTCTAAATATACAGTTTTTGTCGCGCCTGCTTTAGCAGAGGCGCGACTAGTCGGCGCTTTTTTCGTCGTCGTCCGGTTTTTTTGTAAGGCAAATGCGTTAAAAGTTATTGTTTTTTCACAATATCTCTTTAACCCCTTGCCAGACATTGATAATATTTCACATCAATGTTTGTCTAGGGATGATGCTTCATTACGCACACCCCCACATCCAAATTATCAAGGTCAAGGTCATTTATTTACTTGTAATGTTCACCGGTTTTGTAACAGAAATACGTTAAACTTATTGTTTTTTTCACAATATCTCTTTAACCCCTTGCCAGACTTTGATAATATTTCACATCAATGTTTGTCTAGGGATGATGCTTCATTACGCACACCCCCACATCCAAATTCTCAAGGTCAAGGTCATTTATTTGCTTGTAATGTTCACCGGTTTTGTAACAGAAATACGTTAAACTTAATGTTTTTTTTCACAATATCTCTTTAACCCCTTGCCAGATTTTGATAATATTTCACATCAATGTTTGTCTAGGGATGATGCTTCATTACGCACACCCCCACATCCGAATTCTCAAGGTCAAGGTCATTTATTTACTTTTAATGTTCACCGATTTTGTTACAGAAATGCGTTAAAGTTATTGTTTTTTCACAACATCTCTTTAACCCCTTGCCAGACATTGATAATATTTCATATCAATGTTGTCTAGGGATGATGCTCATTTACGCACACCCCACATCAGTCTGAAAGTCAAGGTCAAGGTCATTTATTTACTTGTAATGTTCACCGGTTTTGTAACAGAAATGCGTTAAAGTTATTGTTTTTTCACAATATCTCTTTAACCCCTTGCCAGACTTTGATAATATTTCACATCAATGTTTGTCTAGGAATGATGCTTCATTACGCACACCCCAACATCCAAATTTTGAAGGTCAAGGTCATTTATTTACTTGTAATGTTCACCGGATTTGTAACAGAAATGCGTTAATGTTATTGTTTTTTCACAATATCTCTTTAACCCCTTTCCAGACATTGATAATATTTCACATCAATGTTTGTGTCAAATGCCTAGGCAGGCGCGACACCGCTTCCGTGGCGGAATTCTTGTCTAATTAGTTTTCATTAGATATCGTGCATATGGCACGATATCTAATGAAAACTATTTAGAAAACTGTGATATTTTTCGTAAATGACATCAGAAGTTGAAGAAATTCTCAAGAGTAAATGCAGTAAATCTCAAGAGTAAATGCAGTAAATCTCATTAGGTACAAAACCACACCACTTGTCGCATACATGTATGCACCGCCGACTAATAAAAAGTCTGTCGGCAGTTGTGTGCCCATGTGCGTCTCTGTCGTATATAGACTGGTCAAAGCTTGTTATTCAGCGACATAAACAACCGTTGGATCTACTGAATGGCGACTGGTGTAGACCCTGATCAGACTGCACGCATGCATGTGCATCTGACCAGGGCCTAATCTGGTTGCACAGAGTAAGTTCCCTTTTCTCACATACACCTTTATAATGACTGCTCTATCATACTACATGTATATAAAGTCTTTCTTCAGCTTGTTTTGCTACCGGGTAGGAAGGTGTTCGGGCCAGTTCTCACCTTTAAATATACGCCGAATGAATGAATGGTTTTGCTGTGTTTTGTGTCACTGTGCTACATGTATCACAACCACATTTGTTGCAGCAAAACATTGTGACTGTGACAGATTGAGTTCTAGATCGTTTTCATTGTACCACATTCAGTATTGTTCAAGGTCAAGATTTAAAAAATCATAATTTTTTTATTTCAATGTGCTTAGAAGTACATGTATATGTCACGACCACCATTTGAACCGTCTCATCAAAACGGTCGCAACATACTTTCATTGAGAAATAAAAAAAAAAAAAATTCATACCTGTAGAGGTGTATTCCGCATGTAACCTCATTCTCCAATCACAGTCACCTTGCTCTTTAACAGGCATAAAACCCCATTCAATGGGTCAACCAAACTTACAGCAAAATTAACCAAAACTAGCAAAATTAACCAAAACTAACATTATAATTCTGAAATTAATATGCAGATTCTCATTCCCACCCGGACCTGAAATACTGTGTCATCGCCACAGGAGAGACAAGACTCGGTCTGGAAAAATAAATAACAAAAACCTCCCACTTGCCCCATTTTATCCCAAATACATGTACATGCAGGGGTTGAAATTTCACTCGCCCAGCTCGCCATGGCGAGTGCTTTTTGTGGCGGTCGAGTACTTTCTACAGCACTCTCCCAGTTTGGCGAGTGAAAAATTTGGTCAGGGGCCTATTTCATCAACATTGCAAAGTATACTTTAGTAGCAAAGTATACTTTGAGGGAGAAATTTTCAATTTTATGATAAATTTATTAGTTTTTATTATACTGAATTTATTACATTATCACAGCCAATTTGGCTGTGATAATGTAATAAATTCAGTATAATAATTCTGCTTACTTTTAATCATGAAATATATGCATTTGTTAGTTCTATATGAAATAATGCATTTCAGGAAAAATAAATGATTACTCCCTCAAAGTATACTTTGCTAGTAAAGTATACTTTGCAATGTTGATGAAATAGGCTACAGGATTTTTTTTCTGAAGAATTTGCCAATTACATGTATTTCCATCGATGACAGCCAACAAATGGTATTAATTCAGCGACCATTTGTTGTTTACAGTTTACGTCAGTTTGCCGGAAGTAAGATTCAAGCAGTGTCTATGTACTCGGTTACGGGTAGAATCGCTAGCGATTTTGAACAGCGAATTCACGGATTATTTGTCAGCTGTACGCGGCCAGGCTAACAACTAATATGACTGCGAGTATAGACTAGTGTGTGTATTATCATACGCGGCCACATATATCGTCTCGTAGAGTAGACAGTTGTGTTAACGCGCATTTCAGACGCCAAACATAACGGCTTTGGACGAAACGGTCGGCGCCGGGTCCGAAACCATTGAATTTAGTAATTAAGGATTAAGGCAGCCTGCAGCGCATCCAAACATAGCCACTATAAATAAAACAAAATCTATGTCACTCAACGCTTATAGAAAATAAGAATCGTGCAAGCCTCTGAGCAAATTTGACTGCTAAACTAAACGTTGTTGAAGAAAAAATTGACAAAGTTTATCTCCCGATAAATATCCGTTTTGGTAATGATCATATATATGTACAAGCTTCTTTTTTTTAAAATAAGATGCAACATTACAAATAGCATTTTATTTTTAAAAAAACTGGGCAAGTAACTTTTTGACCTGGGCAAGTACTTTTTATTTGTACTTGCCCAGCTGGGCGAGTGGAAAAAAATGTATTTTTTTAACCCCTGACATGGATGAGAACCTTCTAATTATATATATTTTTTAAAAGCCTCATCTGCCTCATTTTCCCCCAAAATTTGGATGAAAATCTCCTAATTAGATTTTGTGGCTGAATCTGGAATTCTAAATAAGTGAGAAAAAAGTGTGTTATATGGCTTAATCCTAAATAAGGCCTGGTACAACAACAACAACATTGTGAACTCTTTATTATAACACCATATCGGCAGAAAAATCGCAGTACAAAAATAAAATAAAACTAAAACCGACCCTATTTTGTTTTCAGCCCATAACTGGAAACACACATATATTTTTTAGGCCTAAGGGAAACAATTCAGTATATTAAGTTTACCGTGTTATCTCCACAGGACATGTACCCACCCCCATCCAAAGGGAGACAAGCCTCGGCCCCGGCAGGAACCCGCGTGCCCGGGCGACCAGTGTCCGGGGCGTACAGACAGCAGGCGAACCCGGTGATCACGCGCGATGATAAGCCCGGACTCGCAGTCACAAGTTCGAGAATGGTATGGAATCTCGGCCCGTGGTGAACATGCTTTCTGATGCCGTTGTCTGTTCTTATGCTCGAAATCAGGGAGTTTGTTTGGTCGAGGCCTCAGCCAATCAGACTGCCTGATTTTTGGTACGAATTTGGAAAGTTCGGAAAGTTTTATAGCACAAGGCCTGGTTAGAAATGGTTGCTGATCAAACCGGTGTAATTTGTTGATGCTGTTGGACAATCAAACATATAAATAATTTGAATATTATAAAAAATACTGTAATTATTTGAATAATCTGAGATCTGAGTAGCCTGGATTAAGTTATATCATGCATGGTCTGACATGGTATTACACTGTTTGCCATTCGCTCCAGTCTGTACTGTACTTCATTAATGATGCTGTGAGGACCCTTATTGGAGCGCAAGTGTGTATATTTTGTAATTCCCCAATTGAGGTACTTTTTTCCATGGAGTGCCAAATTTAAATTCAACTCTTGGCCCAACTGTGAGCGGGAAAATGCCATTGTATTGCATTGGAGACAAATTTGGGGCCCGTTTCACTAAACTTCTTACGACTAAAATGTTTGTAAGTTTAAATTTAAGATCGTCTGTAAATTTCAATTTATAGATTTACATTTATTGAGCATAGGCTGCATATGATCAATAAATGTAAATCCAATAATTGTTTACAAGAAAACATTGTTAATGTGAAATTTACAGACTATCATAAGTTTGCACTTACGAACATTTTAGTCGTAAGAAGTTTAGTGAAACGGGCCCCAGTTTCTGTAATCAGTCTCTGCATTAACAATTTCACCCCTAAGTAACAGTAATGGATTTTGATATGTTAATTTTCCTATCAATCCAATCCATCACAAAGTGGTTTTCAGACTAGACCAGTTATGAAAATGGGGTGTTTTCTTTCCTATGCCATATGAAAATTACTTGTAGAAAATTGTAGAACCTGATGAGACGGCTCGTCATGAGCCGGCTCAGCGGGATCTACACTGTTATAGAGTTCTGTAGTGTTGAAAGTGTTAAGCTCCATTAGTTATCCAACAGGTTTTTAGCAAAACATGCAGATAATTATTGTATACCTGTTGCCATGAGTTTTAGTGTGATATAAAGGTGCCACGTTATCCATCAATCACAAAAACCGTGTGACAAATCCCGGACCAATTCGGAATCATTCCAGAAGCCCTCACTTACTGACAAATCTAGTTGTTACTGTTTTGGGTGTAACATAACTATAGATTTACGTATTTAGCACTGGACTGACTATACACCTATCCTGATACAATGTGTGCCATTGTCTACTTTCATTTGGCATGTACAGGCCTTTTAATTGTGCGTATTTGTTAGTATTGTTAACAAACAAAACATTTCTTTCACATAGACAATTTCAAACAAACAATTTCTGTGGGTCTGGCTTGGAAGTTTGCCAGAGTTTTTCCAATCTGTCACTACTGTCTGTTTCACGAAACCTGCCCAAATTTTACAGCTATATAAGCAATGCAAAAACAGTATTCTTTTCAATAATATGAAATTAAAGCAAAATTTAAGAATGAGCCTTCTTTTTATTTCGTGAAAGTTGGTCAAATATTGGTTTTATTACGAAAAATTGATTTCTCTATGGGAATTTAACATGGGGGAAAAAGATGTAAAGGAGTGTGGGAGGAGTCAAAAAACGAAAAAAATTGGAAATTTACTCCGAAACCTAGCTAGATAGCTTGGAAATGACCCAACTAAGAAAACAAAAGTTAAATTTTAAAAATCGGTCCAATATTTCTGAAATTCTAAAAAATTTCCCCATGTTAAATCCCCATAGACATCTTCACTCCGTGAAGATGTCTACGGGGATTTAACATGGGGAAATTGTTTTTTCGCAATAAAATCAATATTTGACCAAATTTCACGAAATAAAAAGAAGGCTCATTCTTAAATGTTCCTTTAATTTAATATTATCGAAAAAAATATTGTTTTTGAATTGTTTATATGGCCGTACAATTTGGGCAGCTTTCGTGAAACAGACAGTAGGGTCATTTGTGTGCAGACAGTCCACATTTTCTTGTTGAACATCATTTACCTAATAAAAGATCAATTAATTTATTAAGTAAAACTGCTTTCACTTCGCTATTTGAACCATGACTTGCTCAACTGAGGAATAGAATGCAGTTTTACTAGTTAACCCTTTCAACAGCACAGGCCTGTATAGTGGTATTGGCAAAAAGTGTAGATCCAGATGAGCCGGCTCATCAGGATCTGCACTTTTTGCAAATAATTTTCATATTTTGAACAAAAACACCACATTTTCATAAATGGACTAGTCTGAAAATCAATTTGTGGCTGTTGTATTTGTTGCAAAATTAACATATCAAAATCCATTCAAGTGAAAGAGTTGATATACTGGCATGGATACAAATCCACTTGAATAGTAAAAGTGCTTAAAATTATTATCATCATTTGAGCTGAATAAAAAGCAGTTTTACTAATTGATACACTGTATTGGATAAGAAATTGGTTTGAAACTTGAACAGTACAACTGCATTCTATTCTATAGCTGAACCATGGCTGGCTCATTTGTGGCTGTGACTGGAGAAATGGGGAGTATGGGTTTTGTGACCCGTGTAGCTCCTGATAAAATACCACACTCCTATAGCCTGATAATGATCTATATTGCTTGTTAGAAGCATGACAGGTGTTTTATTGATGAAGTGTAGATTTGATCACACTGTATAGATGCACAGGCTGGTCTGGATCTACACTGACCGTATAACCATATGCCCCATTTCTCCACACTCGGCCACATTAGAGGAATAGAAAGCAGGTTTTGCTAATTGATACACTGGTAGGGATAAGAAATCAGTTAGAAACTTGAATAGCAAAACTGTTTTCTATTCCCGAAATTGGTTAGAAACTTAAATCGTGAAACTGCATTCTGTTCCCCATGACTTGACAAATAGAAAGCAGTTTTACCAATTTATACACCGTAATAGAGAAGAAATCAGTTAGAAACTTGAATAATAAAACTGCTTTCTGATTCAACTGCTAATCGACACACTATAATGGATAAGAAATCAGTTGGAAACTGAATAAATAATTATAGTAAAACTGCTTTGTATTCATGAAATCAGTTAGAAACATAATCATAAAACTGTTTCCTATTCCTCAGTTGAACGGTTGGCTCAACTGTGGAATAGAAAGCAGATTTACCAATTGATAGTCATGAAGAAGAAATCAGTTAGAAACTTGAATAGTAAAACTGCTTTCTGGTTCAACTAATGAAGAGAAGACAGATTTGCTAATTGATACACTTGTCATGGATATGGAATCAGTTAGAAACTGGACTAGTAAAACTGCTTTCTGCCTCAACTGACGAATAGAAGGCAGTATTGCTAATTGATACACTTGTTATGAATGATAAGAAATCAGTTAGAAATCTGAATAGTAAAACTGCTTTCTATTCCCCAGTTGAACCATGGTTGGCTAAGAAATAGAAGCAGATTTACTAATTGGTACTGTCATGGATCACAAATTGCTTAGAAACTTGAATCTAGTCAAACTGCTTTCTGTTCAGAAATAAGAAACTTGGATAGTAAAGCTGTTATCTGGCTCAACTGACGAATAGAAAGCAGTTTTGCTAATTGATGACACTTGTCATGAACAAGAAATCAATTTGAAACTTGACTAGTAAAACTGCTTTCTATTCCCCAGTTGAACCATGGCAGGTGAAAAATAGAATCAGTTTTACTAATTGATACCGTCATGGATAAGAAATTGGTTAGAAACTTGAATAGTAAAACTGCTTTGTATTCTGAAATCAGAAAGTTGGATTGTAAAACTGCTGTCTGGTTCAACTGATGAATAGAAAGCAGTTTTGCTAATTGATACATTGTCGTGGATAAGAAATCAGTTAGAAACTTGACGAGTAAAACTGCTTTCTATTTCCCAGTTGAACCATGGCTGGCTCCGGGTGGTTCAGGGGGAGCCCCTGCCCCCAATAGGGGCATTTTGTGTAAGTTCTACCGTTCTTGGAGTGCCTGCTAATTCTCTCCTTCTCCGCAATGTTAAGATTATTGACTGTCACACTCTTGGCTTCTGTAACGTATTGTGCATCAGCTGCTTACTTCTAGCTATATTTAATATAGGTGTAGAAGTATTTTTATTTTCCAAATATGTGGCTGTGACGGAAGAAATGGGGCTTATGGGATTTGTGACCAATGTAGCTCCTGTTCAAATAATGGATTCGTGTAGCCCGAAAACGATTTACATTGTTAGAAGCATGACAGGTGTTTCATTGATGGAATGCTGAACAGTGCAGATCCTGATCGGACTCTGCGGATGCACAGGCTGATCTGAATATACAAACCCATAAGCTCCATTTCTCCAGTCACATTCATACATTTGTTATCAACTGTTTTTACAATTAAAAACTAGTGTCTTGAACATCTCCGTGGAACACAATAATGAGTGGTATATTTTCATTCACAGAGGGACTTGTCATGAAAGTAATCGATAACCAATGCATTAGGTGGCATTCATTTACATTTTAGACAACAAGAATGTTTCCTGGATCTAAGGTAGACTACTAAACTGTCTCGTACACTGAATGGTTGGGGTCTACATATGTATATGTATAATTGTGATGTTGGTTGTTTTTTTATTCTGTGTGGATTTTTTCTGATGCAATCATCATTGACATGATGAGCTGTGTGTGTTTGAGGTGTTTTTTGTGTGAGGGTAGTGATGTTTTTTACAGACTGTATGAAGTGTGTTTGCCTGATTGCACATTGTATATGTATTAGGAAACCAAATTGGCCTCTTGTCCAATCTTCCCTGTGTGGGCGGAATTGTTATGCAGAGCTCGTTTCTGCGTAGCCCTGCAGGGGACGTAGAATTATTTTTTATTAATTTGTTCCCTCAATTTAACAATTTGTTCCCTCAATTTAACAATTTGTTCCCACTATATATAACGATTCGTTCTCACGATATAACAATTTATGATGGGAAGAAATTGTGGGAACAAATTGTTATTTTGTGGGAACAAATTAATAAATTGCAGGAACAAATTGTTATTTTGTGGGAACGAATTAATAAAAAAAATCCCATGTCCCCTGTGGGGCTCCGTATGTTTCTGATTGCTGTGATGTACAACAGAATTGCTGTTTGTTATAGACATTTAAAATGGGTTTGGGCAATGTGAACATTTTCACGCGGATAGTGCTCCTGGCACTAGATTAAGAATGTGTAGTCGATGTTGAATTTGAAATTTCTCCCAATACATGGGGCAGACTCGTTCCACCCGGTACATAATTATCATCTGCCTGTATATGACACTAAATCCCAATCAATTATTCAAGCAATCAATCTGTAGTGTTCCATTATAAATTGAGCTTCATGGGTTATTGCTGATGGAGCAATTTATTAAACGGACAATAATTGCACAGTTAGAGCCCCATTTAACCTGCACAAAGTTGTGTTCTGGTCCAGATAATATGAATTTAAACAAACTGTGGCTTGCTAATTTTTATGTCTGTCAACCCAAATAATGAATGGATCAAATCTACACATATTTCTATGATACAAACATGATTTGACAGCACTTCAGAATCATTTCCAATGGAAATGATTCTAAAGTGCTGTCAAAGCATGTGTAAGCCGGCTTGTAACAAGCCGTCTGTCTCACTCAGGATCTGCAGAGGTTGATGGTATTTTTCCTATACTGTGCAACCTCTACAACAGCCACTGATCTGATTTCAAGAAAAACATGGACCAAGTTCGAACAAAAGTAAAAGGGTTTAACCCACCCTTTCAGCCCGACAATCCATAAAGCAAACATTTGCAAACACTGTACACATGGGCGGATTCAAGGTGGGGGGGGGGGGGGGCGGACCCGGCGCGCGCCCCCACTAAAATTCGCCGAGTAAAGATTTTTTACAAGTTACAAGGCACGTTTCATGCCAAGTGCCATGTATTCCATGCATTTTTCCGCTCCGCTCGGTCGACTATTTTGCAATACTTGACTATATTATCGAACGAGCTTAGCTCGTTCGATAATATAGTCAAGTATTGCAAAAATAGTTACGCCCCCCCCTAACCCGAAATCCTGGATCCGCGCCTGGTACATCCAGATGAGCCGGCTTGTAACAAGCCGTCTCATCAGGATCTACAGTGTTTGTCCGTATTCTTCAGATATTTTTTAAAAAAATACCCCTAATCTGATTAATGGAATAGTCCAGAAATGAGCATGGAACTATCAATGTCAGATATTTAGGGGTGAAAAGGGTTGACAGTTTCATCTGTCAGCCAGAACTATGCTACCCTGGGACTATGCGCTATCTGGAGCATAACATGACTTGTATGTGGCTGTCAGTGTGACTGAAGAAATGGGGCTTAATGGTTTTGCAACCAGTGTAGATCCATGTCGGCCTGTGCATCCACACAGTCTGATCAGGATCTGCACTGTTCGCCATTCCGTCAATGAAACACCGTCATGCTTCTAGCAAGCACTATAGATCGTTACCAGGCTACAGAAGTGTGCTATTTGATCAGAAGCTACACTGGTCACAAATCCCATAAGCCACATCTCTGCAGTCACAGCCACATATCAGAGTTTACTTGCAGTGCTGCCCATTGCACACCCCACCACCTACTTTAATAAATACACCCACTTCTATACAACTAAACAGAAACAGAAGCTTATTGAAAATATATGATAGCCTTTATTTTTCCTGCAATTTATTTTATGAATTTCTGCTGCATAAAATCATGGTTGCTTGTCACTGGTCGTAGTAAAAGTAAAATGTTTGTCTTCATGTTGTGCTTTCAACCACACAGACAGCTTGCCATTGACAGAGGTAAATTGTAGAACTAAACCATAAAGCATTTTGGCATTTTGTAGTTTTAGAAGCTAATAAAAATTGCACTCACCAACCTGAGCGTGTGTTTTTTCACCATGACATACCCCTATTTGTGGTAATTTCGACATCCAATTGGTATTTTCAGTTTTACAAATGTTAATTTATTTTGAAATATTTAATAACATAATAGTGTTGCACTAATTGCGACGCACCATAACAAAAAGTAGCTAATTGATTTTTTCCCCAGCATTGCTCCTAATACTGTAGAAAACTCAACCTGGGTCTAGGGGTGAGAATTTGCAGGATATACATTATAGGGTTAACTGTATTGTAATTTTCAAATTTGCGGCGTATATCAGAAAATGATAGGTCAGAAAATCTGTTTAATGGCGATGCCATTAAACAGATTTTCCGACCTATCATTTTCTGATATAAGCCGCAAATTTGAAAATTACGATGCGGTTAACCTATTTCTAATGCACTCCTTTACTACTGGCATAGGAATACATATTGAAATAATTTGCGACCGTTCATCAACAATGATATACCTGTAATGGTCATACACCATCAGCCAATCAGATTGTGTGATATTTATAGAGTGCATTAGAAACATGTATATACATTGTATTGGAAGCATACTTTTACACATTTGTGGGTGCAAAAATACGTTTGTTTAGCCATTTTCAGGATTTGGCGTTTAGAGCTGTTCCCACCCCTGTGGGTTCGTGCTTGGATCATTGGTCGCAAATTTCATAAGCCTCATTTAGTTGTGGCTGGCCAAAGATGCTAATACTTCTGTTACACCCAGATTTGCAATTTGATTCTGTATATGTGCCAAATGAGATATATTTAGACCACCAGGTGACAAAAATTCTGTTTTGTCATGTGTGAACCACATTAATTGGTTGTTATTTGCAACCATACGTTTAACCCTTGCAATGCTGTTAAAATTTGTCGTCTGCTGTTTATTTTTATTTTCCAATTTTTCTCATTAAAACCATGGTTTGACAACACTTCAGAATCATTTCCATAGGAAATGACTCCAAAGTGTTGTCAAAACATGTTTTTATTGAGAAAAAAGACAAAACATAAATCAACAGCAGACGGCAATTTACGTTTCCCGCAGTTTAAGGGTTAATAGACTGATCCAAATTGGTGTTCAGAAACATAAGCAAAGTTAACTTGACTGAATGGTGGCCAGCGTAGCCTTGATCAGACTGCAATCTGATCAGGGGTTACACTGGTCACACACATAAGATACATTTTCCTAGCAGACCCTAGTTAACCCTTAGACCGCTACACACAACAATTGTTGTCTGCTGTTGCTTTTATAGCTTGCCTTATTTCTCAATAAAAACATGGTTTGACAGCACTTCAGAATCATTTCCAATGGAAATGATTCTGAAGTGCTGTCAAAGCATGTTGTAAATTATTCTAAAGTGCTAAAGCATGTTTTTGATGATAAAAATAGAAAATTAAAAATAAACAGCAGGCAACAAAAAATTAAGATAGCGGGCTACTAAGGGTTAATCTGTGCGAAGTCCGTAAGCCGCATTTCTCCTGTCATGGCCAGAAATAATGCTCATGCTAATGCAAGCCCAAATGGAAAGTGTGAATGTGCAAAATGATTGAAGTGTATATGGTTACAAACATTGTAAAATCTATGTTGTCCTTCAGTAGCCCGTACATCATACTGTTTATGTATAATATTCCTTACAGTAAGCCTAGTCAATATTTATACCCCAAATTCCGTTTGCTCAAAACCTCTGTTAGTTTAACGGAATGTTAAATCCTTAACACAGAGGTTTTGAACAACCAGGGCCTGGTATTTAATTCCAACTGAGGATACCATTACATAATTGATCACATGAAAACCTTATGACGTGCTGTAACACATTACATAAATGTGATATGACACACTTGTAATAACACCTGCAGCCAATTTGATTGGCCGACCGTATCACCCTAATTACGTATTCATATTACGCGCTAACATTATACCAAACTTACAAAATGATGATTTCCCTAATGGCGCGACAAAGCAATGTTGTTTTGACGTTGACGTCACCATGTTTCAAAGTTAAATTACAGAAATTGTTAGAATGGGCTCCTGTATAATAATACGAAGTGCTTACAAAGAGCGGGAACCTATAATACGACATATTTATAACAGTTTTATTGCTGGTTTGAAAACTATTTTTCCCTGTGGAGATTTTCAACTAGATGCACAAATAGTCAATGGGGTCTTCTCAATGCATATCGGACATCTCCAAGTTTTCTGCAATTTGGAGTGTGAAGTCCATGTGATAAAAAGAATCTCGAAGTCATTTTCATTTGATATGAGATTTACGAAACTCATCAGCAACTCTATGCACCTCGCCAGAGGCTCGGTGCATAAAGTATGCCTGACTTGTTTCATAAATCTCATATCAAATGAAAACTTGTTAGAGATCCTTTATTTATGACCTCAAAGATAAATGACAACTACTGTCTGTTCCACGTTTTGCTGCCGACGAACTTTTGGCTATTTAAACACATTAAATCAAAAAAATATTGAAATGTAAGTACTTTTTTTATCAATAACAAAAAAGTCGCCCTCCCCAAAAAAAATGGTTTGATGAAATTCCATCAAATATTGATTTTATTGCGAATTTTTCAATGGGAATTTAACATGGGGGGCTAAATATTAAAGCTATCTCGCCAGGTTTCGGAGTCAATTTCCAAATTTTGTCAATGGCCAAATGTTCGTCGGCAGCAAAACGTGGAACGGACAGTAAACCCTTCTAATCAATTAGTCTACTATTTCTTCTCCCATTTCTTCTCCCATTTCTTATCTGTTATGTTTGATTATACCTCCCTTGATACATTCATGAGCACCATTGGTTACTTGTGATGAATGATGTTGTCTTCCCTGTTTGTATTGTCGCGCCATATTGATTGCAACATTCAAAAATACCATATCTGCATTTTGACGAAAAATCCGCACCAGATATTTTATCATCCCTGGTACATTAACCCTTGGACCGCTATCTTAATTTTGTTGTTGTCTGCTGTTTATTTTCTATTTTCCATTTTTATCATCAAAATCATGCTTTGATATCACTTTAGAATAATTTACAACATGCTTTGACAGCACTTTAGAATCATTTCCATTGGAAATGATTCTGAAGTGCTGTCAACCCATGTTTTTATTGAGAAATAAGGCAAGATATAAAAGCAACAGCAGACGACAATTGTTGTGAGTAGCGGTCTAAGGGTTCAATTTTGTTGTGTAGTCATTTCCTATCTTTAGTACACTCTAATAACCCTATTATTATGTACATATGGTACTAATATTTCGACACCAGGGGGCCGTTTCACTAAACTTCTTACGACTAAAATGTTTGTAAGTGCAAATTGAGGATCGTCTGGAAATTACAATTGATGGATTTATATTTATTGAGCATAGGCTGCATATGAAGATCGTTCTGGAAATTACAATTGATGGATTTACATTTATTGAGCATAGGCTGCATATGCAGCCTATGCTCAATAAATGTAAATCCATTAATTGTTTACAAGAAAACATTGTTAATATGAAATTTACGGACTATCATAATTTTCCACTTACGAACATTTTAGTCGTACGAAGTTTAGTGAAACGGGCCCCAGTTGTTTTGGGAAACCCTATAAAAATAGGGGTTTCCCCAAACAAATTGTATCCAAATATATTATTATGGCGATAAATCGGTACAACCTTTAGGCTTACTAACCATACACATTGGGACACTAACCAGATATTAATATGTGTTTCCTAGACAAAATTATGTCCGAATATTTAGGGTTATTACGGTACATGTCAATTATTCTTCTTTCAGGTTCCTAGTACGCGACCAAGTTCAGCGAACCAGCCGCGTGCTAAACCCGTCTACGGCCGCAAGCAGTTTAGTAACGCCGTCAACAATCCATCCGGTGGTGCCCCCAAGGCTGTATTCGGTAGCTATACACAGAACGTGGGCACGATATCGTCTAGCGCACTGGCAGCCATACAGGGGCAGGGCAAACGGTCCTGAAGAAAGGCTTAACCCTTAAAAAGCGGGACATGAAAATTGTCGTCTGCTGTTTTGTTTTTTTATCATTTTTTTTTTGTTTCTTCCCAAAAAGCGTGTTTTGTCCACACTTGAGAATCGTCTCCATTGGAGATGATGATTCTCGTGCGCTGTCAATACGTGATTTCATCGAGCAGTATGAGAAATAAAAAATCAGCAGCAGACGATAAAATTCAATTCAGCGTTTTAAGGGTTAGACATTGGACAGGATATATAAACAAATGCGACGTCCACTCCGCATGGAAGCGGTATGGCTCTCGCGTCCCTTAAACGTGTTTTGGGTCGGTTTTAAGACAACAAAATGCACATGGGGGGATTCGTGCATTGTTGCCATCTTGTTTGTGGAAAGGGAGGTCCAATCAAAATGCGCATGATCTTGCAGCTGGCACCTGATTGGCTGACAATGTATAAAAAAAACACAGGTTCGCCATGTTATGTGTATGAGTCTATTCATTGGATAATATTCTTTAAATTATTTGTGATATTGGCCGAAACTGATTTTAATGTTAAAAGAATTGTGAATTGGAATTTCACACATGGCCGATATCATAATGCAATGAAATATATCAAATACTGCTTTGTAGTCTTCAAGTGCTCTGATATTCCCAAAAATATGGGATTTCTGTAGTCGTCTATTACATATTTATGACTATTGTATTGTGAAGTTTAACACACCGTGTTATTACACTACGAAAGACAATTTTATGCAATAATGGAAGTTTTGCTGACTATGTGGCGGTGACTGGTGAAATGGAGCTAATGGGATTTGTGGACACGTGTAGTTCTTGATAGCGCGCTCCTGTAACGTTATAATGACCTACAGTTGGCACTCGTTTACTCAAAATCCAAGGGACTGAGGAAAACACTTTGAGCTGACCTTGAATTTGAGTTGGTTGAGTTGTTTGACTTGTGAGAGTTTGAGGTAACGAGTGTCAACTGTATATTATTTGTTAGAAGCATGCGAGTGTTTCTTTGATGAAATGGCGAACAGTGCATATCCTGATCAGACTGTGCAAATGCAGAGGCTGATCTGGATCTACACTGGTCACAAAACCCATTAGCCCCATTTCTCCAGTCACAGTCACATTTAAGGAGCAGTATCTATCCTGTTTGACTGATCTGCGTCCTTGCTGCTAAGAAAGGCAGTAAGCCTGATTTTGTCAGGTGCTGGACCATCTTCATATCCATCCAGTCATTTTCAATTTGCCATTTCCTACTCAAAATCTCAAACTGTATTATGTATATAGGTATTTCATGTTGAGTTCGTATGGTATATCATATGTGTATCATGCAAGAGAAAGTATTTCAGTCATTTTACTGTATTTGTGCCAATGCCTGACAAAAGACAACTTATTACCCAGTGCAGTCTACTGTCTGTTCCACATTTTGCTGCCGATGAACTTTTGGAACTGAAGGATCAAAAAAGGAAATTGGAAATTGACTCCGAAACCTGGCGAGATAGCTTAAAAATGATGTTACTAAGAAAACAAAAGTTAGATTTTGAAAATCGGTCCACAAATAAAAAAAAATATTTTAAAATAAATTGTTTACCCCCCATGTTAAATTCCCATAGCATGGGGGGGGGGGGGAGGGGGGGGGGGGGGGGGGAATTTGCAATAAAATCAATATCTTTTAGATTTAATATGGTTAATAGCCAAAAGTTTGTCGGCAGCAAAACGTAGAACAGACAGTAAGTATACATATACTATATTTTGCTGGAAAAAATCTGATTATTTTGTTTATTTCTCCATAAAAGTATATGTTGTTACCACTCATTTGAACCGTCTCATCGAGACGGTTCAAATGAGTGGTAACAACATACACTTTCAAGAAGAAATAATAAAATTGTATCCCACCTGTCATGGGTTAAGATATTTGCGACAAGTTTGGCAACTTCAATATGTAGTTGCGACCTGTCTACCCTCTGATCTGGCTGCGCAGACTGATCTTGGTCTACACTGTTCGCAGATATTGTCTATGCCCTTTTGCCAACCGTCGAAACCTGTAATTATTTATTTTTGTTGTGTTTATATCGAGTCACAATTACACCTGTTGTGGGATATACGGGTCACTAAAGAAAAGGACTATGCACTATTTTAGACCAGTGTAGTTTACATCGACTGTACTTTCATAATGATATATCATCAGTATGACAAACAGAGAAGAAGGCCCTGATCGACGTCTGAAACCTGACAGGCCTGAGGCTACGCTGGGCACAAACAGAGTACGGGTCGGTTGTTAGCAAGGACTCGCTATTTCATCTGGAGTTTACACCAAGTACCGTGAATTTAACATTTTATTGAATTTATGTCTTGTTGTGTAATAACTGAAATTTGTGACATTTATTGGGTATCTTTTATATGCACAGGATGCTAAAATACAGACCAGTATTACACATAGATGATGTTACTTTAACCCTTACTACGCTGAATTAAATTTTGTCGTCTGCTGGAAATGTTTTATTTTCAATTTTTTCTCGACAAAAACCTGGTTTTGACAGCGCATGAGAATCGTCCCCACTGGGGACGATTCTCATGTGCTGTCAAAACAGGTTTTTTGTTAAGAATTAAAGCAAAAATGAAAAACAGCAGACGGAAATTTCCGTCAACAGTGTAGGAAGGGTTAATACAAGATAACATTGTAAATGGACGAAGTTTCTAATTTCCAATAAGCTCCGAAAGGAAGGACATAATTATAATGCATATCGTTTTAAAAGTCGCTGGTTTTGTTAAATTTTCTATACGTGGTTGAAAATTTAATGAAAAGAGTGACCATTAAAATATATGAAGTTATATGTCTAGGTTAGTAAACAAATACGTCATTAGTATGTAGCGTGAGAGCAATGTTGATGCTTGAATGATTTAAGGCAGAACAACATAATCTACCAAGTCAGCAGGTTATACAAAACTAGAGTTTATTTCACACAAATGTGCCATATACGGTTTTGCATTCTACACAGAGCTCCAGATAAGTTTTGTATCTAAAGAGTATTATACCCCCATATTTCAAATTCAATGCATATTTTCCTTTTACAAATGTATGATTGATGTTCTTCCTTATTGAATAGGGAACAAATGATAAAAAAAAATTAAAAAAATTAAATATTAAAAACAGTGTTTGTTTTTTGCAGCTCAACTAAGTAAACTTTATTGCAGTATTTACACTAATCAATGCGTATTTTTACATTGCTGTGAGTATTTTGAACTCTCAATTTTGATAATGCGTGTTCTACTAAAATAAGTGCGTAAAATACACCATTACGCACCTTATCTGGAGCGCTGTCTACATATTCATTCCGCAGTTATATATGCTGCATATTTTTGCCCAACGTATTACCTGCTTTTCCATTCACTTGCATTATGTTCATACTCGTGCATGCATTCCACGTATAGGGTTAAGCTATGTCCAACAATTTACACCTTCCATAAATTAATAATGGAAACGGCCATTCAACTTTAATAGTGCGTTTAGATATACCTCAATGTTTACATTAGCCCCATGTGACGTCGCGCGGCATCGATTAGTTGAAGTTTGTATCACGTCATTAACGGCACGCTATTGACCGGCAATGTCGCTGTTCCATGAATTGTGACAATACTAGATGAATCTGAAATTTAACGCCACATATGGTTATTGACATATTTATAACTATCAGACAATACAATGTAAATATAAGTTGTATGTTGACAATATTTTCACGGATTGAAATTCATATCAACTTTCTATGCCATTTTGAAAGATATTCATATGTGACCAGTCAGAAAACCTTGTACACTGGCTCATATGCTTATGTGGTGTCAATCACAAACATTCCGTTCTTGTATCACAAACATTCCGTTCTTCTGTCACAAACATTCCATTCTTTGTTAATTCTAAATTATTCCAGACATTTGGGGAATGAGTCGTTTTTCAACCATTTTGGGAAAAATTGCATAGATCACAAGCTAAATTGTGAATGTTGTATCTCACATTGTACATGATATGCAATTTTCAAACATATTATGTGACACATCATATGGATAGGGAGTGAAAAGTCAATTATGTTTTTTCTATCAATGTGATTTTGCCCCTATCGTTTGACTGGAGATATAATAGCTTGATCCGTGAACAATTAAATATATGTATGCTAAAACTTGCTCTGTCAATCTGTATATACGATGTATAGCATATGAGACACGCCATGTACGCAAGAACATGTGTGATATCTAAAAAAAATAAAATATTTCAAGGTGTATGATCACGTGGTACTAACAACAACAACAAGTACTGAAACTTCCAGAATCCATCCGATTCAAAGTACGTATTATTTTATATTGTCCTTATTACGTAACGGATTTTGATGAAATAAGGCGCATCAAACGCTTGTTAAGCTGCATTTGATGGTCTCTGTACTTTGGCCCAAACTTCTGTCGTTTTTGCGAAGAATCGATTTCCGTGTCGGTGGACAGAAGTCTGTGCCGAACTCCCTGGACGACCAAATGCAGCTCATGAAGACACGTTTGCTGCGCCGTATGTCATCAAAATCCGTTTCATATTGAGGAAAATATCAAATAATACTTACTTTGGTGTGGGCAAGATTTCAACACGTTCAGCCACTGTTGTTGTTGTTATAACAATGTTGTTGTTATAACAACGTGATCATGCACCTTGAATATATTCCGTAAATGACGTCGATAGCTGATGAACTTTTCATAGCAAATACGGATTTCTAATCGGCATTTGCTGTGAAAATTTTGTCATTTACAGAAAATATCACAGTGTCTGTATATAATTTCCCCATGTTAAATCCCCATAGACATCTTCACTCCATGAAGATGTCTATGGGGATTTAACATGGGGAAATTTATATATTTCTTGAACAAGGTACATATTCGCATGGCGTGTCTGATATTTCAGAGATACAAGAGTCATGTTTTCACACGACATGTAATTGTGTTCAGTATAACTAGAATCTTCATCGGTTGTGTCGCTTGTTTTTCTCCACATACACGTGTAAATAATTATATTGTTGATTGTTGCTGCTGCATGTATTTTTATGACACTGAATTGTGATACTAGTGATAATATGTGGATATCAGAAAACCAGCGTTTTAATTGTATTTATTATCATGCATATTCATTCTCCACATTAACATGCAAATTTGGAGTCTTATAATCATCACATTGTGACTTCACTCATGTCTTACACGATGTTCCACATGTTCAATATATGTGCTTAGATACTCTAAATTGGAAATGGCATGCATCAGTCAAATACACTATTTTATTTGATCAAATTTGAGTTTTTGTTGTGTACACAAATAATATCCATTCACAGACTGTTATGAACAGGGGAGATAATTGGTTAATGGATTGTCGCTATAATTACCAGTACACATAGGGCTTGCTTCTGAAATTATCCATTTTTATTTTCAGGTGGATATGGGTTGAGAAAAACAAATTTACAATATTAAATTATTTTTTTTTCTTAAAATTGATTTCATCACTTTTTCTATGCAGATCTAAGAGCGCTTTGCAGACTCCCAATTTGCATGGTTTTATTGGAAAAAAATATTAAATCTAGTGAATAGTGTTATCCGAGGTCCTACATGCATGCTTAACCCTTTCAACTCTACAGACCTCTATCACAATGTTTGCAAACAGTGTAGATCCTGATGAGACGGCTCGTAACGAGCCGTCTCATCAGGATCTGCACCGTTTGCGGATATTTTCTTATTTGTAAAAGCAATACCCCTATCTGATAAATGGAATACATGTAGTCTGAAAAATAACATGGGAGTGTTCATTCCAGTTACTTAGGGTTAAAAGGGTTAATTGTGATACTTACATGAAATGATTTCGAGTAGGAGCCTGGCTCATTTAATGTTCTGCCTTATCGCCTTATTGGCTAATAGTAGCAAATAGACAACATTTGGCATCAAACAAAAGTTGGCAAAAACGTCAGCACACCTGCGGAATGTGCTCCGAAATTGTCGCCATTGAATCATTAAACTTTCATTTTCACTTTGAAGCATTAACACATTGATGACCATACATGTTTTATTACATACCAGTGTGCTATCGAAGTCACCACCCATATATCAAAGTTGCACATGTCGGTGGCATTGCGGTACACAATATTCTTATATTTTTATCCGTCATCACTCCGTCCATTCCTTTACATGTTTAAATTGTACATACCGTGTTTATATGTTTAATACTATTTATTTATGTACATTCCTGTGTCAATATTCTGATTTTGCAAGAAGTATTTTTATTTCAATACCAATTCCATAGACTTAAATTGTTCATCTGACATTTTATGCAGTGTAGACCAGACGTATATATAAGTTACCAAACTTGAACATTCACAAGTCACTTTCAATTTGTGGTGGTTGGTTGGAAGCATGTGATGAGTAATTTAACAATTGGGGTTCATCCTTACTGGAATCTGGGGGCTGTTGCACTAAACTTTGTACGACTAAAATGTTTGTAAGTGCACAATTATGATAGTCTGTAAATTTCACATTAACACTGTTTGCGTGTAAACAATTATTGGATTTACATTTATTGAGCATAGGCTGCATTTGCAGCCTATGCTCAATAAATGTAAATCCATAAATTGACATTTACAGACGATCTTAAATTTGAACTTACAAACATTTTAGTCGTAAGAAGTTTAGTGAAACGGACCCCTGATCTGGCATTTTTGTATGTGACAGTTGAATCTGGTTGTACCCCTTATGATGCGAGTCTTACGATTGTTTGTAATCCTATTACTTTCAGAGGAAGGGGCCAAGTGACTTTGGTGTGGTATGGACCTGGCACCAGTTCAGGTTATTCTAATTTCAAGGTTGAATGTTTTATTTTTTTCGATGTAAATAGTCCGTTGTGATACTGGGATTTTCGCCCCAATGCAGCAGGTTACATGTGGGATTGAACCCGTTGGCCCGGCCGTAAATGACCTTGGCTGTTGATAGGCCATTAAACACCAATAAATCACATCAATCTAAGGGAAGTTACCCGTGATTTTTCATCATTTTGAAGTTTGGTAGCCTATTTATACGACTGGTCTATAGTATAATGAGTTGGTATTACATGTACCATATATGTAGTTATTCTGATTTCAGGGCTGAATATATAGTTTTGTTATTGTAAATATTCAGTTCTGAGGGTTCATTCCCCCCCACCCCCCCACCCCCCCCCCCCCCCCCACCCCATTCATGTACTTGTACAGATAATATATGGGATTTAGTACTAAACCCATTGACCCGGCCTTAAATCTTAAATGACCTTAGCTGTTGATAGGCCATTAAACTCCAACAAACAAACAAAACCATATATGTACGTGTATTGATAAAAATACAAAACATTTACATAGAATGTCTGTAGATAATTAATTTTGCACTTGGTAATGCTCTGGAAAAATAAACTAGGAATTGTTGATTGATCTCAACATCATATCTACATACCTTGATAAAACATTCTACGTTGACAATCCGCAATCAGATCAATGTCTCGATCTATTCCTTCCATTATATACATAAACACCGTTTATTTGTTGTTTTTTTATCCAAAACTAGATCTTCTACGATGTACTGTATTCATCATACCTATGTACAGATCATCCAACAGTTTCATAATTTTCATCATCATGACTGGTAAGAAGTTTCTCCAATTGCCTCCAGGGGCATTTGTGTGCGAATAGGCCACATTTTCTTGTTCTGAATGGAAACAACTTCTGGGCTCGTGCTTATATAACTTTCTGTCTGAGCATGTGCTTCGTTTTCGTACTGGAAATCACTAAATTTTGTACGACTAAAATGTTTGTAAGTGAAAATTTAGGATCATCTGGAAATTTCAATTGCTCAATAAATGTAAATCCAATAATTGTTTACAAGAAAACGGTGTTAATGTCAAATTTACAAACTATCATAATTTTGCACTTTCGAACATTTTAGTCGTACAAAGTTTAGTGAAACGGGCCCCAGAACGTTTGATTGGTCAAGGCTGATCTATGCTCAGTCTCAGCCATTCAAACTGACGATGTATGAATTCCGAGCATGTACTCGATTCTCGTATTGTAAATCAGGAAGTTTGATTTATCAGCTCAGCCTCGGCCAATCAAACTGCTTGATTTTGAATATGAATGAATTTGGATAAGTGTTCAGAAGGCTTTATAAGTTTCATCAAAAAGCTGAATTTTCTTTGTTCTTTCATTCAGGTGTATGCCACCGGTTGGAAGAGTCGGACATGTGACATGTAAAAAATCCCATTACCGCACCCACCTGGTATCGTACTGTACATTTCATTTACTATAGTTTGTGTGGGTGGCAGGTGGGAGCACGCGATGGGTAATTTAACGATCAGGGTTCATCCTTACCGGAATCTCGACTGGAGACCTGGTTTGGCCCTCACATACGTCTTTGGTATTTTGTATGTGACAGTTGAATCTGGTTATACCCCTTATGTGAGTATTACGATATTCGTAATCCTATTTTAGGGGAAGGGGCCAAGTGACTTTGTGTGGTATGGACCTGGCACCAGGTCAGGTTATTCTAATTTCAGGGCTGAATATATTTGTTCTCGATGTAAGTATTCCGTTCTGATTTTGGGATTTTCCCCCCAATGCAGCAGGTTAAAATGGGATCGAACCCGTTTGCCCGGCCTTACATGACCTTAGCTGTTGATAGGCCGTTAAACACTAACAAACAAACAAACAAACAAACTATAGTTTGCTGTGTCACAGGTCCGAGTCTTCCACCTGTGGTGTATGACCATGTTGGCAAATGGATATACAATACATTCAATCGATCCATGTTTTTGTTTTGTAGGTCGAGTTATTCTGGGGGCAGTTTTAAGCCTGTCTTGCAGTACATAGAGCAACCTATAACATGAAATTAATATATATTTGTATTTATTCGAGTAGAATTTTTATCTTGTGTTGCATAACTGAAATATATATATTTCCATAGTTTTACTTCTGTTGCCGTCCATTAATTTTTAGACTCAGCAGTCATTGTAATATAATAGAGCTCCAGTTAAGGTGCGTAATTTGACCAACTTGGGGTGAAATTTTGTTATTTCCTCATCAAAAATGGCAAGTTGGGAGTGCTTTAGAATCGTCTCATTGAGACGATTCTAAAGCACTCCCAACTTGCCATTTTTGATGGAGAAATAAGAAATTTACCTCCAAATTACGCACCTTAACTGGAGCTCTGATATAATATTCATGTATATGTGATACATCACTGTGTTACCCAGTGTAGTTTACAAAGTTAATAGGAGTCTCATTCACAGAATAATGTATCTTATTGCATATGCAATATTTGAAGAAAATGTTTTTGATGTAAATAAATCTTTTAGATGCTTCCTTTCAATTATTTAATCTTTCTTAAGAATTTAAAAT
The DNA here is from genome assembly GCA_029237695.1 of Conchocele bisecta. Taxonomy (NCBI): domain Eukaryota; kingdom Metazoa; phylum Mollusca; class Bivalvia; order Lucinida; family Thyasiridae; genus Conchocele; species Conchocele bisecta. The sequence goes on from CM055268.1 coordinate 61,274,885, forward strand.
TGCAGTAAGTTGTGTAGACTTAACTCTTTCAACACCACATGCCTGTTTTGTGATGTTTGCAAACAGTTTAGATCCAGATAGCCACCTCATTTCATGATCTGCACTTTTTGCAAGTATTTTTTGTGTTGTTTAGGGAAAAAACATGCTTATAAATACCATTTTGAGACAATTTAATTGATCCTATCCTCAACCCTTAGACCACTACACAGAACAGTTGTCATCTGCTGTTGCTTTTATATCTTGCCTTATTTCTCAATAAAAACATGGTTTGACAGCACTTCAGAATCATTTCCATTGGAAATGATTCTGAAGTGCTGTCAAAGCATGTTGTAAATTTTTCTAAAGTGCTGTCAAAGCATGTTTTTGATGATAAAAATGTAAAATAGAAAATAAACAGCAGACGACAAAAATTAAGATAGCGATGTAAGGGTTAAATTAACATATCACTGTCCAATCCAGTTAATTAAGGTTGAAAAAGAGTTGTAAGTAAATGTCATTTTGTTTAACATTTTTCTACATTTGTCAAAATTGAACCTGTAATAAGGCATATTATCTTGACTTGGATGGGCCCATAATGTATACATAACTTGCATAATGGTTATTGGGACATAATTCATCAACTTTGTCGCATCCTACATGTACTTTCACAACCTGTGTTGACCTTTAGCTGGAGTAGTGACATTTAGCATGGTGGATAATTCGCACATCAGCTATATAGGCCAATTCCACCTACATTTTACTCCATATCTCGCCAAATGCTGGAGCAATTTTGATGCGTACCCGATCAGTAAATAGCAGATTATTACATGCCAGTATCACCATCCTGACACTTGTTGTAATTCAGGCTGTATATTTATCTAAATTTTCTGGAAAATCCTGAATAAACCAGTATCACCAGTAGGTGATATTGTGTATCTTTCCGGGGTGTCTGATGCATCAAAATTAGAGATATGTTGGAAAATACAGATGGTAATGGCAGAAATAACTGGTGTGCGGATTGTACGTCACATTGAGGAAATTGGTGACTAGTTACATCTGTGCAATGACCATTTTAACCACTTTCGTGCTGATACTGATTCACAGGTATCAAAATTTACCAACATTTTTTTCTATTTTCATTATTTCTCGATGAAAGTATATGTTGTTACCACTCATTTGAACCGTCTCGACGAGACGGTTCAACTGAGTGGTAACATCATATCCTTTTGGTGAGAAATAAGAAAAATAATATTATTTTTTTCCTGAGAAAAAATTCTATCTTCAGCATGAAACAGAAGGCTGCTGATACAAACATTTGATTTTTTCTCTTGGAAAGTATACACTATGGAAGGTATTGAGGACGAAGATGGTTCGAATATGTGGTCACATCAACAACTGACAGAGAAATATTGAACATATTTTGAAATGTAGCCCTTTCAACCCTACAGATCATAATGCTACGTCGGCAACCACTTATTATCCAGATAAGCCAGCTTGTTTCAGGGTCCCCACTGTTTGCAGACTATTGTGGGTTTTTTTGGGTTTTTTTTTCACAATCCTCCCGTTCTAAACAAATAGTCCTTAATATCCAACATGATGTCACATGGCTGTGGGATTTGAACCCATACCATCTCTGTACTGAGCAAACCGGGCACAGACGCACACTTCCTCGTCGTAGTGAGTTACGTACCGTGACAATTTTTCTATGCTGTTTTCTTTTTTAAATAAAAAATGTCAATTTATTTCTTTGCGAGCCAGCCCATATAGATCTGGTGCTTGTACATGTTGACTTTACGGTCTGTAGGGTTGAAATGAATGCGGCCATGCCAGATATTTAGAGTACCAGTAAACATGGTACAGTGGAACCTCTCTAAACCGGACACCCTGGGATGTTCCATAAATCAGACATAGGACCACTCCGAAGCACATTTTCGTGCTTTTCGATCACGATCAAACAGTACCATCGGAGATAAATGACAGTGAAACTCCAAAACAACATCCACACAGGGGTTTACATGGTGTCTGGTTTAGAAAATATGCCTGAAAGTGTTTTTCTGAATGAAAACAAATGTGTTATTGATGATTGTTGCATACATGTTTGCTGCATGAATCTTCCGTTTTGTAGTACTCACTAAACATTGCTTCAAATGTATGCAAAATTCATAGTTTCAGGTAGCTGTGAATGTAGAGCACATGTTTGGTTTTACACTATAGACACTTAGATGAATATGTGTGAAAGTGTTGATTCGGTAGTTTGTGTGAAATGCTGTTTAGAATGTTTCTCACGGCACAGATGCATCGATTGAGAAAATTGCAGACAGTTAATCAACAGAAAATGAAAAATTATTCATTAACCATTACAATGCTGAAATAATTTGTGTTGTCTGCTGAATATTTTTTATTTTTCCATTTTTCTCATCAAAAACTTGGTTTGGCAGCGCTTTAGAATCATTTCCAATAGAAATGATTCTAAAATGCTGCCAAACCATGTTTTTACCGAGAGAAAAGACAAAATATGCATTATCAACAGACGACTATTTTCGGTTCCCGCTTTCTAAGGGTTAAGCATGGAGTAACATCACACATTCATGTGAGTGTGTGTATATACCGGTATGCTCAGGAATGTGCTGGTGGATAGAAAGTTCAGTTGAGATTATTTGTGTGAATTTCCCATTGTTAGGTTTTCTCAATAATTGCTCTTCAACTATGATTAACCACTTATTTCGTCTGCATTTCACACAAACTATTTGGTGGGTGGCAGGTGGGAGCATGCGATGGGTAATTTAATGATTGGGATTCATCCTTACCGGAGAGATCTGGTTTGATCCTCAGGTACGGCTTCTTGTATGTGAGAGTTGAATCGGTTATACCCTTATACGAGTAATCCTACCGGTATTTTGCGATTTCCCCCCAATGCAGCAGGTTGAATGCGGGATCGAACCCGTTGGTCTGGCCTTAAATGACCTTAGCTGTTGATAGGCCGTTAAACACCATTAAACAAACCAACCATTTGAGTTATGAATCTTCAATTTCACATGTAGTCGTCATCCAAGTGATTGTATTGTCCACAAACGAGTTAAAACTAGCACCAATCTGTATACATGTAGGAGGTGCAGAAAATTATTTGATTGCCTTTGTACATGTGTAGATAAGGTGAATGTTGACTGCAGATACGGTAGTGTAGTGAATTAATGATGTTGGTTAGTCATTTAAATTGCTACATAAGTTGGAGGGACAGTCAGGATTCTTAGAACATTATAATGACCGTGTCAATTGAGAATAGTCTTTTAAAGAATAAGCTTTAAATTTTTTTACTGAATTTATTCGGGAAATTAAAGCCATGTTTTAGACAATTAGGTAAAGGTCCAGAAAAACATATCTGCACCGACATAAATTGAAGGGATCAGTGGACAAAGGGAGCTAACTCCCAGAGGGAGTTAGCTCCCTTTGTCCACTGATCTCTTCGATTGTATTTACTCTATAGTTAGGTTCTGTTTTTAGCCGAGAATTTTGCATGCAAATGAAGCGTTGTTTTAATTGCCATATTGTAACACATCACATCTAGGTACATTTTGTATACGTCGGCATCATGATCATCGTTATATGTACTCGAAACCATGAAACCAAAAGAAGCAAATAAAAATTGTCAATAAACAATGTGTATTTTCATTTATTTCGGACCATAGAGGAATGCAAATCTGCAAAAACCAGGAAATATTACAGAGGGATGGTTGGTGGGTGGAAGGTGGGTGCAAGCGATGGGTAATTTAACGATCGGGGTTCATCCTTACCGGAATCCCGACTGGAGACCTGGTTTGGCCCTCACATACGTCTTTGGCATTTTGTATGTGACAGTTGAATCGGGTTATATCCCTTATGTGAGTATTACGATTATTCGTAATCTTATTACTTTTAGGGAAGTGGCTTTGGTGTGGTATGGGCCTGGAACCAGGTCCAGTTATTCTAATTTCAGGTCTGAATATATACTTATTTCAATGTTATGATTTTTGGATTTTCTCCCCAATGCAGCACGTTACATATGCAATTACATACTATTAACTCTGCATATGCAGCCTATGCTCAATAAATGTAAATCCAATAGTTGTTTACAAGAAAACATTGTTAATGTGATATTTACAGACTATGTACTGTTTCGATTTACTGACAGTACTTGTATCCCCAAACTTCGCCCCCATAGCAAGGATTATACAGTGGAACCTCAATAAACCGGACATCATTTTCACCCATGTTTGTGTAATCTTGATGGGTTTCACTGTTATTTATCGCTGATTGCACTGTGTTCGTGATCGCAAAGCACTAAAACATGCTGTGGAGTGGTCATATGCATGATTTCTACAAGGCCACTACGATTAGCAAGTACTAAACTTCGTACGACTAAAACGTTCGTAAGTGCAAACTTATGATAGTCTGTAAATTCCACACTAACACTGTTTTCTTGTAAAAAATTGTTGGATTTACATTTATTGAGCATAGCAGCCTATGCTCAATAAATGTAAATCCATAAATTGACATTTACAGACTTAAATTTGAACTTACAAACATTTTAGTCGTAAGAAGTTTAGTGAAACGCCCCCCAGATGTATATACACATACCTCGTACACTGAGGGAACATCAAAGACAACTCCCAGAGACAGTTTTATGTTTATGGTGATCTTTATTCCTAAGACATAGAAGAACTACACAATAGCATAGTTAATATCAAGCAGTTTTGTTTGTATCATACAGCAAGAGCTATAAATCAACGAGATATATCCCATTCCATAGACCAGATTTATAAACAGGTTACCAAACTTGGAAAATTACAAATAACTTCCTAACCACAACTTCCAGGGCATCCTTGACATTAAAATTGGCGGAATTTGTCAATTTCAGAGCGCCAGATAAGTCTTGTATCTAAAGACTATTATACCCCCAGATTTCAAATTCAATGTGTATTTTACAAATGTATTATTGATGTTCTTCCTTATTAAATAGGGAACAAATGATAAAAAATAAAATAAATTTAAAAATTCACTTATTTGAGCTGCAAAAAGCAGTGTTTGCTTTTTGCAGCTCAACTAAGTAAATTTTCAAATTTATTACAGTATTTTCACTACTCAATTTGAAAATCAATGCGTATTTTCACATTGCTGTGAGTATTTTGTACACCCATTTTTGATAATCAATGCGTATTCTGCTATTTATTTAAAATAAGTGCGTAAAATACGCCAAAACGCACCTTATCTGGAGCGCTGAATTTGATTTCATGTTGCTTAGTTTCACCAAAACCGGACAGGTTTGTGTTGGCTTATCATCACGTTGCTAGGTTTCACTTAGCAACGTCTGTACAAGCTAACACATCCCTATTTATAAGACTAGTCGTAATGATGTAGCTGAATAAACCGGACACATATCACATTCAGGGCCCGCGATTATAAAACCGTGATCGTGTCATCCCAAGTTGCAAGCAAAATCACACAGTTTGATTCGCCGAGACTGAGCCCAGCCTCAATCAATCAAACTTCAGGATTTTGAGCATGAGAACAGAGTATATACTCTTGTCTTAGCAGTTTTAGAAGCGCGGGCCCAGGGGCCCCATTTCACTAAACTTTGTACGACTAAGAAGTTTGTATTAACCCTTCCTACGCTGTTGATGGAAATTGCCGTCTGCTGTTTTTCATTTTTGCTTTAATTCTTAACAAAAAACTGGTTTTGACAGCACATGAGAATCGTCTCCATTGGAGACGATTCTCATGTGCTGTCAAAACCAGGTTTTTGTCGAGAAATCTTGAAAATAAAACATTTCCAGCAGACGACAACATTTAATTCAGCGTAGTAAGGGTTAAAGTGCAAAATAGGAATTTACAATAGCACTTGCACTGATAGCCACTGTTGGTAAATCATTAGTTGATGTGTTCACATGTGATTGTGAGTACATGTAGGCGGAAAATGGTAGCATTAATTAGCCACGTTAATGTGAGAAGCAACTCAACTCTTTGCATGCTAGCAGCGAAAATATCCACCAAACGAATTAGGAGTATATGTTTTATTTCTCTCTGTAAATATGTCTTGAAAATTAATGAGAATTGTGTCCTCAGGACTCAATTCTAATGAAATTCCAAGACATATTCATGATATTTACGGGGAGAAATACAAGAAAATATGATGAATTTTTGTCCGCTAGTTTTGAACTATTTATAGCCCACAAGTTTCCCAGCATGCAAAGAGTTAATAAAAAATCTTTGTACAAACTTTTTTATCGTACAAAGTTTGGTGAAACGGGCCCGTTTCACTAAACTTTGTAAGATAAAAAAGTTCTTACGAAGATTTATGATGAATGAATTAGATTTTACTTGCAAATGATAGAACGGAACACTGCAACCATGTTAAAATACCATTTATACCAAACCTGGAAGTTAAATTGCATGAATATGCCATGTATTTGTCAATAAAAGCCAGAAAACCTTGATGTGCTTAATTTTGATGGATTTAGTTACTACTGTCTGTTTCACGAAATCTATCCAAATTTTAGAGCTATATAAACAATGCAAAACAATTTTTTTTTTGATATTTTCACAAAATTTGGCACAAAATTTGGAAATTGACTCTGAAACCTGGCTAGATAGCTTGGAAATGATCTAACAAAGAAAACAAAAGTTAAATTTTGAAAATCCGTCCACTATTTTTGAAATTAGAAAAACCTCCCCATGTCAAAAATTCCCATAGACATATTATATGGGGGTTTAACATGGGGAAATTGTTTATTTGTAATAAAATCAATATTGGACCAACTTTCAATAAATAAAAACAAGGCTCATTCTTAATTTTTAAATATTGTTTTTGCATTGTTTATATAGCCGTAACATTTGGGCAGGTTTCGTGACAGACCTTTTTAATACAGTTGAGCACCAGTATCTCGAATTCCATATAGTCGAGATAGGACTAGGTTCGAGATAGCGATGAAGTGACATGGTCAGATATTTTCGCGAAAAACATGAAATCATTTTACGCATTACACCACGAGTAAACTCACAAATTAACTAATAACCAAAGGTAGTAAGATAAACAACATTACAAGGTGGCATAATGACTCTCAGTGACTTGCGTAAATGACCAGCTTGGTATGCAGGTAGACTAATTAAGCAAACAGGTAGGTATGAATTTAGTTTGTTTTGTTTGATAATATGTTTGGAAAATTAGTGTCAACCAAATCGATCCTGGCAGCCAGGCACCTAAGCGATTTATCCAAGCGTTTATGGGATCGAGATAGCAAAGAGATTTTTAACGTATTTTTATACGGAGGTGACAGAATGAACAGTCGAGATAGAGAACAAGTACGAGATAGGGCATGGTCGAGATAGCCGAGTAAATTTATATTAAACAAATAAGGATATAATTCAGGACTGTAGTGAATCATCGAGATAGGGGATATCATCGAGATACTGATGTTCGAGATACCGGTGCTCGACTGTAGTTGAACCTCCGCGAACGGCCACCTTTCTACAACAATTTTATATCCCAAATGGACAATTTCTTCTATATTTAACCTCCCTACAACAGCCACCTCTCTATAACAGCCTTATAAAAATTACCCATCGCATTCTCCCACCTGCCACCCACTACCCGACTGTAATACACAGAGTGTATATATATATATATATTACAAGGCATGTGCTTATAAAACTAAGCACATACTCCATTGTCATGATCAAAATTAGAACGTTTGATTGGTCGAGACTGAGCTGCTCTCAGTCTCGGCCAATCACACGCCTTGATTTTGAGTAAATTTCGAGAATGTCCTTTAGAAAGTTTAGGCTTTTGGGTTTGTGTCCAGTATAGCCCCTGATCAAATAGAACACACCCGAAACGTGACAACGATCTATGTTGCTTGTTATAAACACGACAGGTGTTTCATTTATGGAATAGCGAACAGTGCAGATCCTGATCAGACTGCGCGGATGCGCAGGCTGATCTGGATATACACTGGTCGCAAAGCATGTAAGCCCTATTTCTCCAGTCACAGCCACATTTATATATACAGGTATGTAAGAAATATGTTTCAAGACAAAAACAGATCATTAATTAAACCTCAAACAGTTAGACCTCAGGTAAAACAGAAATATACAACAACGGACCAACAATAACTTATATCTAACAATATAACAGTGCCACAGATAAGTAGCGTGTTCTATGCCTAATGTATTTTTTTGGGACAATTTCAAAATATTTTGGTGTTATGTTTTTCATTTCTGCGGCTGTATGACTTTCTCAGCGACAGAAAATGTTGTAACCGCTTACTTGCATCATCGCAATGAAACATTTCAAAATGGTGACAACAACACAGTTTCAAGGAGAAATAAAAAAAAAATATTCTTATGACCCAGTATCAAGCATTGACAATTCAATTGTGAATGAGCTGTGATATTGTCTTTTGTGGAAAAAAGAATGCATTTTTTTCAAGTGAAAAATCAGTGAAAAACAGCGATGTAAAATGAAGGAATGTAATTTCAGAGCCTGTCTATAAATTAAATTGTCGGAAAATAGTAATACCTTTTTGTCACTGAAAACTAAAATATGCAGTGACCACTATATTTGAGTGTGTGCTACATGTAATCGGGAAACACTAGAAGGCGTGTGTGGGGGGGGGGTCATCAGTGGAACAAAAGGGGCTAAGTTCCTCAAGGAGTTGGACTCCTTTAACACTACAGACATCTATAGTGGTCTTTGCAAGCAGTGAAGATCCAGATGAGCCGGCTTGCAACAAGCCAGATCATCAAGGTCTGCACTTTTTGCAGGTCATTTTTATATTTTTAGGGAAAAAAAACACCCCCTTTTTATAAATGGGTTAGTCTGAAAATTATTTTGTGACGATTTTGTTGGTCGGACAAGTAGCATGTCACAGTCCATTTCAGTTATTTAGGGTTGAAAGGGTTAATCTCCTTACACTGACACCAACAACTGTATGGTGTTGGACATATCGATAGTCTAGTAACATAAGGTCGTAACTGCTATGCTAAAGCATAGCACTTACGACCTTATGTTACTAGACCATCGATATGTGGCTGTGATTGAAGAAATGCAGCTTACAGGATTTGTTACCAGTGCAGCTCCTGTAGCCTATTTCATCAACATTGCAAAGTATACTTATCTAGCAAAGTATACTTTGAGGGAGAAATTTTCAATTTTAGGATAAATTTATTAATTTTTATTATACTGAATTTATTACATTATCACAGCCAAATGGCTGTGATAAAGTAATAAATTCAGTATAATAATTCTGCATTCTTTTAATTATCAAATATATGCAGTGGTTAGTTCTATATGAAATAATGCATTTCGGGAAAAATAAATGATTACTCCCTCAAAGTATACTTTGCTAGATAAGTATACTTTGCAATGTTGATGAAATCGGCTACTGATAACATACCACACTGCTGCAGCATGACGGGTGTTTCATTAATGTAATGGTGACCAATGCAGATCCTCATCAGACAGTGCGGATGCACGTGCTGATCTGGATCTACACTGGTCGAAAAACCCTTAAGCCCCATTTCTCCAGTCACAGCCACACATATCTTGGAATCACCGACTTATCTGTAGCCCTGTTAAGACAACACACAAGCACTGTCATGCTGTTTAGCCAATCCTAGGCCTGCGATTATAAAACATTCTGAGCACAGACTCGAGCGTATATCAAAATTTGAATCCTAAATGAAACCGTCTGATTGGCTGGGCTTGAGCTGTGCTCAGTCTCAACCAATCCGACTGTTTCATTTTCAAATTTTTATTTTCAAGCCAGAATACTTAACTGTTTTACACTCGAGTATCAGACAATGAGCCTGAAATTTAGTGTTGCACAGAAATGTTTTACAAACCCCGGAGTGGTGCGAGAGAGGACGTCATAACTGCCCGCTCCAGGTACTGGGAGAGAAGGACGGGAGGCGGGGTGAAGGTGGGCAGCGAATTCTCCACCTGAGTTTGTCGTTGACCGTCGCAGTCAAAACCTGAAACAAGATAATTGGTGATTTTTTATTAAGTTATCAGTGACTGATTAGATGATTGATTGGCTGATTTACTGATTGGTTGACTGATTTATTGTAATTAATTAATTGATCAACCATTGACCGATTGTTTCATTGATTGGGGTTTTACATCCATTCACGGGGATTCCGCTGGCGATCGCCACTTTCGCAATTGGCGATAAAAATAAACAATTGGCGATAAAAAAAATTTGTTTTTTTTTCTTGAAAATTGTAATTTTTTATCGCCAATTGTTTATTTTTATCCTATTGGTTATTCTTTTCTTTTTTTGGGTTTTTTTTTTTAATCTTTTTTGAAGTGGCGATTTTTTTATTTTCCCCAGCGGAATCCCTGCATTCAACAGCAAGGTCATCATATACAGACAGCACCTGATAATAAATTATCAGGACACACATATTACCTATTAAATATGATTGAATGAATGAGTGCAGATTAATGTCAGTTTAACAACACGGTCATGAATGGATAGTGAACGAGTGTAACCAGTCCGCACCAATGTTGCAGAAATTGTTCAATGATCAATTGATTGAATGGGGTTTACTCAATATAAAGTTTCATGTGAACCGGGCAACACGATTCAGATTTTCAGAGATAATTTCTAGGGGAAAATTTTAATGCAAATGCAACAGACAGACGACCAGATTCCAAATGTGGGTGACAGAGACACAAACGAAATATTATCCCAATACAGAGTGGCGCTACGGTAGAAACAAGCACTTGTAAGCCTTACTTTTAGAGTTGAGATCGAGGTACTGGCAGAGGGCGTGCAACATGAGCCGCTCGTAACTACTGGCCAGCTTTGACACGTAGACGGACGTCGGCCACTCCAAGAAGAAGCTGATTATGTCCCTTTCCAGGCTCAGTAAAAGTCCCTGGAAATACGAAATAATACAGAAGTATGAAAAATTTGAGAGAAAAAAATCCTATTTTTTTTGTATTTCTTCTTGAAAGTACATGTATATGTTGTTCCACCCATTTGAACCGTCTCGGTAAAGGTCATGTCATCGGTGGTGTGATTGTGTCACACATGTTCAGGTGAATGAAGTGTCCAAATATTAAAGCAATCCTTCAAGTAATATTTGAAGATCTTTGAAAGTCTGATGTAAATGTACACAGACGGACGGTCGTACGTACGGACGGAACCTCAAGAGCAACGCAATATATGCCCCCCTTGCTATCGCATAGGGGGCCTAAAGTCGCTAAATATCGCATGCTACAGACCTCGTGCATATATCCTCATACAAATGAATAAGTTATAAATACAATACATGTACCCAACTGGACCTACCATGGGCCTGTGGCGCCGCTTCAGCAGGCTACGGATATTCTTGTCCAGTTTCTGGAAGCTTTCCTCAGCACTGAATGACGGATGGGCTGGAATGGCAACAAATACTTAGATGGCCACGGGCCATTACACAATACATCTTTTGAAATAAAGTTTATCAGGCAAGGCTAGGAAACGCATGGCTCCAGATAAGGAATTAGTAATTGAGTATTTTCATTCCATCATTTCTGAAGCAATTGGGTATTTCAAAATTTTAATTGGGTAAAATAAAATCACACTACTGCTTACACAACAAATGACAGCAATTATTGAATAGTTTGCTTCGAAATGAAAACTAATGAAATACCAAGATGTGTTAACATGGAAAATAAGAAAAATATGCTATATTTGTGGTCTGTTTATTGTTTTCTACAGCATGGTAAAGGTACCACAAAATTGTTATTGCTTTTTGATACTTGCTACTTCTGATTTCAATTGGGTTTTTGGAAATTTTAATTGGGTATTTAAGCAAATACGCAGCTTATCTGGAGCTCTGGAAACACGTAGGCATTCCTACAGTTTCAGAGTCAAGCCTGTTAATCTTGATATCAACAGACATTAGCATGGTATACTATTTATCATGTAACGTTTTATACCAGCCGTTGATCAGTAGCTTATTTCACCAACATTGCAAAGTATACTTTTCTAGCAAAGCATACTTTGAGGGAGTAATCATTTATTTTTCCAGAAATGCATTACATGTATGTCATATAGAACTAACGACTGCATATACCGTATTTGATGATTAAATGTATGCAGAATTATTATACTGAATTTATTACATTATCACAGCCAAAATGGCTGTGATAATTATGTAATAAATTCAGTATAATAAAAATTTCAAAATTTCTCCCTTAAAGTACACTTTCCTAGATATTAGTATATTTTGCAATGTTGGTGAAATAGACTACAGATGTAATATACTTGTTTACGTTGTGTCATTACACTGACATCATTCGGTAGCGCCATACGACACCGTTCGACCAATGAAATGCCAGGTTTCAATTCAGTGCAACATGGATACAGTGCAACCTCTCTACAACAGCCACCCATGGGAAGACACAAAACTGGCTGTTGTAGAGAGGTGGCTGTTGTAGGGACGGGTAATGCTGAATTAAATTTTGCCGTCCGCTGTTTATTTATTTTCTTTGATAATTCTCATCAAAACATGCTTTGGCAACATTTTAGAATCATTTCCAATGGAAATGATTCTAAAATGCTGTCAAAACATGTTTTTATTGAGAAAGAAGGTAAAAGCAACAGTAGAGATAATGTTCGTGCTCATCAGTCTAAGGGTTATAGATACAGAGGAAATCATCCATTTGGGATATAAAATAGCGGCTGTTATAGAGAGGGTGTTGTTGTATGGAGGTGGCTGTTCGGGGAGGTTCGACTGTACTATTATCAAATCAATGCCTGATACACCTTTACGTTATTGGGCCAATGCAAAGCTTGTTTCCTGATAAATGTTAACTCCATACTGCATCAAGGTACTGTACATAAAAAGTTTGTAAATATTTTCAAGGTGATTTGATCCTCACCTTGGTTACATGGGCAGAATACTTGGGCTACATACATTGTAATGAAAGTCTGGATGATGAAAAAGAAGCATATAAACTTCCAAGTCAATATGAGTTAAGATAGCAGAAACAAAAGATCTCACGTCATGCCTCAACTATATGTAGTCAATAAGCGGTTTTTCGTTTCATGGACTACAATGACCGATATCAACCAAACGCAACAAACACTTTTACTGAGTTTGTATTTTCTGCTATATACTATCAACGACTGATAAACAGGGGAGCTAATTTGGTAATAAATTTCTGCTATTACTGCACCGGAAAACACAATTTGTGAAATATAACACCAGAGCTCCAGATAAGCTGCATATTGGCTTATTTTACGCACTTAATTTAGCTGAATACACATTGATGTCAACAATGGGGGTACAAAATACTCATAGTAATGTGAAAATATGCATTGATTTTCAAATTGAGTAGTGGAAATATTGTAATAAAGTTGAAAATGTACTTAGTTGAGCTGCAAAAAGCAAACACTGTTAAAACACTGTTAAATTAAAATAAAGTTTCAATTGTATTACAGCATAAATAAGTATTAAAGTAATAACACTCAAATAAGTGAATGGTTAAATTTGTTTTATGTTTTGATCATTAATTTGTTCCCTCTTTCAGGGCCGTAGCCAGAGGTAAAAATCTACCGAGGCAAATCTTATGAAACGTGTATCCAGTGTGAACGCTAGCGCGACCCGCATCGTAAAAAAACAAGAAACGAGGCAAAGACACGAAGGCCAGGTTTTTTCCAAGCATGGACACTTGGATAACATAATTATACCCACTTTTTGTAGACTAGATGGCCGTGGCCTGCATGTCGCGCCTTGGGGCGAGGCATGGACACTAAAAAAATAGATATGCATGTAGTAGATGGAAAAACTTTAACGAAAAAACTTTAACCGGACACACGGACGTATGCCAAAATGCCGACGATATCGCACTTTCCGCAAGCGGGTGCGACAATGATGATAAACACCCATGTGAAGTATCAAGGTAATGGGTGAAGCAGTTGCAGAGATATAGTACACGAAAAAACTTTAACAAATAAATTCAAACTAATTTGACCTTGACAATTGCGCACTAGGGGCCGCACGGTTGGGGGTTAGAATGAAAATATGGACGATGATAAACACCCATGTGAAGTTTCAAGGTAATGGGCGAAGCAGTTGCAGAGATATAGTATAACGAAAAAGTTTTAACCAAAAAATTTAACCAGACGTACGTTAAAAAGTTAACGTTGAAAATGGCTAAGTCAATTACGTAGAAATAATAGGTGAAGGTAAATAAATGGTCACATGTTGGATAGTTGTATGTGGTAGGCACCCCTTGGTTATGAAGCTGTGAAAGTTTGGTGGTCCTAGGTGGTACAGTACCAAAGAAATGGACTTATAAACACAAAAACTTAACATTGTAAACGCGAAAACTTAACGTTGAAAATGGCTAAGTCGACTGCGCGGAGGAAAAAAAATGGGTCAAGTTAAAACAAAAGTAACATGTTGGATAGTGATATGTGGTGGGCACCCCTTGATTATGAAAGCTGTGAAAGTTTGGTGGTCCTAGGTGGTACAGTACAAAGAAATGGACTTAAACACGAAAACTTAACATTGAAAACGCGGGAAAACTTAACATTGAAAATGGTTAAGTCGACTGCGAGGAAAAAATGGGTCAAGTTAAAAAAAAAAGTAACATGTTGGATAGTGATATGTGGTGGGCACCCCTTGATTATGAAGCTGTGAAAGTTTGGTGGTCCTAGGTGGTACAGTACCAAAGAAATGGACTTAAACACGAAAACTTAACATTGAAAACGCGAAAACTTAACATTGAAAATGGCTAAGTCGACAGCGAGGAAAAAATGGGTCAAGTTAAAAAAAAAGTAACATGTTGGATAGTGATATGTGGTGGGCACCCCTTGATTATGAAGCTGTGAAAGTTTGGTGGTCCTAGGTGGTACAGTCACAAAGAAATGGACTCAAACACAAAAACTTAACATTGATTGTGGACGCCGCCCGCTGCCCGCCCGGCTTTCGCCAATCCAATAGCCTGAATTTTTTTTTTAAAAAAACCTGGCTAATAAAAATTGGTTTCCATTCTAGTAGTTGAATTAATTTAAATAAGTTAAACCAGTAAACCATCAATTGCTAACAAATATCAATAGGGATTCTTCATTTTGCCATAAGAAAATATTAAATACAAGAATTCAGTAACACTGATGGCTGTACCCCTAAAACCAGTCATTTGACCTTGACAGTGCAGATCTTGACCTTGAGCAGAAGGCCGCATGGGTGGGCTATAGAATGAAAATGTGGATGAGGACAAATAAAAGACAGTTTCAAGCCATTCTAACCTGCAATAACAGGGATAGTAGGTAGCCGAAAACCTTAACACAAAATCGCAGACAGACAGTCAAACAGACAGACAGGGTGGCGACTATTGTATATGTCAGGGATTCCGCTGGCGATCGCTACTTTCGCAAATGGCGATAAAAATAAACAAATGGCGATAAAAAATTACAATTTTCGAAAAAAAATCTAAAAAAAAAAACAAGAAACGAGGCAAAGCCACGAAGGCCAGGTTTTTTCCAAGCATAGACACTTGGATAACATAATTATACCCACTTTTTGTAGACTAGATGACCGTGGCCTGCATGTCGCGCCTTGGGGCGAGGCATGGACACTAAAAAAATAGATATAGTAGATGGAAAAACTTTAACCAAAAAACTTTAACCGGAAACACGGACGAACGGACGGACGTATGACAAAATGCCGACGATATCGCGCTTTCCGCAAGCAGGTGTGACAATGATGATAAACACTCATGTGAAGTATCAAGGTATTGGGTGAAGCAGTTGCAGAGATATAGTACACGAAAAATAATTAACAAAAAAATTCAAAGTAATTTGAACTTGACATAGGGCACAGGATCGCGCTTTCCGCAAGCAGGTGCGACAATGATGATAAACACCCATGTGAAGTATCAATATGGGTGAAGCAGTTGCAGAGATATAGTACACGAAAAAAACTTTAACAAAAAAATTCAAAGTAATTTGACCTTCACATTGGGCACAGGATCGCGCTTTCCGCAAGCAGGTGCAACAATGATGATAAACACCCATGTGAAGTATCAAGGTATTGGGTGAAGCAGTTGCAGAGATATAGTACACGACGAACTTTAAAAAAATTCAAAGTAATAATTGACCTTGACATTGGGCACAGGATCGCGCTTTCCGCAAGCAGGTGTGACAATGATGATAAACACTCATGTGAAGTATCAAGGTATTGGTGAAGCAGTTGCAGAGATATAGTACACGAAAAAACTTAACAAAAAAATTCAAAGTAATTTGACCTTGACATTGGGCACAGGATCGTGCTTTCCGCAAGCAGGTGCAACAATGATGATAAACACGCATGTGAAGTATCAAGGTATTGGGTGAAGCAGTTGCAGAGATATAGTACACGAAAAAACTTTAACAAAAAAATTCAATAAAGTAATTTGACCTTCACATTGGGCACAGGATTGCGCTTTCCGCAAGCAGGTGCAACAATGATGATAAACACCCATGTGAAGTATCAAGGTATTGGTGAAGCAGTTGCAGAGATATAGTACACGAAAAAACTTTAAACAAAAAAATCAAAGTAATTTGACCTTGACATTGGGCACAGGGGCCGCACGGTTGGGGGTTAGAATGAAAATATGGATGATGATAAACACCCATGTGAAGTTTCAAGGTAATGGGCGAAGCAGTTGCAGATGATATAGTATAATGAAAAAGTTTTAAAACCAAAACAAAAAACTTTAACCAGACGTACGTTAAAAAGTTAACGTTGAAAATGGCTAAGTCAATTACGTAGAAATAATAGGTGAAGGTAAAAAAATGGTCACATGTTGGATAGTTGTATGTGGTAGGCACCCCTTGGTTATGAAGCTGTGAAAGTTTGGTGGTCCTAGGTGGTACAGTACCAAAGAAATGGACTTAAAACACGAAAACTTAACATTGTAAACGCGAAAACTTAACATTGAAAATGGCTAAGTCGACTGCGCGGAAAAAATGGGTGAAGTTAAAAAAAAAAGTAACATGTTGGATAGTGATATGTGGTGGGTACCCCTTGATTATGAAGCTGTGAAAGTTTGGTGGTCCTAGGTGGTACAGTACCAAAGAAATGGACTTAAATTAAACACGAAAACTTAACATTGTAAACGCGAAAACTTAACATTGAAAATGGCTAAGTCGACTACGCGGAAAAAATCGGTCAAGTTAAAAAAAAAGTAACATGTTGGATAGTGATATGTGGTGGGCACCCCTTGATTATGAAGCTGTGAAAGTTTGGTGGTCCTAGGTGGTACAGTAACAAAGAAATGGACTCAAACACGAAAACTTAACATTGATTGTGGACCCGCCCGCCGCCGCCCGCCCGCCGCCGCGCCGCACCGCCCGACCCGACCGCCCCGCCCGGCTTTCGCCAATCCAATAGCCTGGATTTTTTTTCAAAAAACCTGGCTAATAAAAATGATTTTTTTTGGGGGATTTTTGTTCTCGAAAATTGTAATTTTTGAAAGCCTGGATGTTTTTTTTTGAAGTGGCGATTTTTTTATTTTCCCCAGCGGAATCCCTGTATGTACCCTGAAACTTTTGGTCTGAAACCTTTTTGGGGTATATAAAAATTGTAGATTAGCATAATAATGCATAGGGAAATCTTACCAGAACGGTTGTCCGTGGTTGTCGATACCTGCTCCCATGTATTGTCCAGCTCATCCCCGTTATTGTTGACGGCATCCTCCACCGTGCCACTCTTCGTAGACTTGTGCCCGGTCTGCAGAAACTCTGCCTGGTCCTCCTCCGACGAGTTCACAAAGTCGTTCCACACCTGGGTGTTACAATCGGACAAGTTTGGGGATCGCGTATCAATAATTGTGGTTGTCCCTGGAGACATGGGGCTTTTGAGTTTTGCGACCAGCAGATATACAGATCAGCTTGTGGCCCGAGGATCGTGGATTTGTCACGTGTGAAAGATAAAGCCATTACATGAAATGAAATTATAATAAATTTACCCAAGTGTTAAGGTTTTGAAAATACTAAGTATGTGACTTTGACCTGAGGAGCCCCGAGGACCTTATATTTGTCACAGCATGATAGAGGACCATCAGAGGAATGAAGCAGCTATGCTAAAGGAAATTTACACGAGCGTGAAGTTTGTGATGTACATAAGTGCATACATACATATACATGGACGGACACTGGTAACGCTATATGTCCTTCTTACCATTCGGTGACGTGAGCATAATTAATATCATACAATGTTATCTATAATGTGTAACTGTATACATTTCATTAGCTTGCAAGTGATTCTGCTCTTATCTGGCAAGTATATGATAATAGTGTTGTACACAAGCGATCTAGACCACATTTACCACTGTAATTCACGACAAACATCCAATTTGATAAGCTAAAGATAGACATGACAAAAACGACCTTATATACATACATACTCTGTGCATAGCATCTATGTGGCTGGAAAAATGGGGCTTATGGGATCAAATAGCACTCTTGTAGCCTGATAATATCTATATTACTTGATAGAAATAGAAGCACGACAGGTGTTTCATTGATGGAATGGCGAACAGTGCAGATCCTGATCAGACTGTGCGGATGCACAGGCTGATCTGGATCTACACTGGTCGCGAAAAACATAAGCCTTTTTCTAGAAATTGTGAAGGAGCCTGGACCATCTGATTTTGTGAAAAATAAGCACAATTTTGCCAAAATTGTGAAAATTTTCAACTACAAATACATGTACATTAACATGGTAATACTAGTCACAAAATTACAATGGATTATAGCAAGTTTCAATTTTTGATTGAACAATTGGATATGGATGGTGCATGTAATAATGATTTATCAGGTAACCTGCCCTGTATTGACCGAATACGTACTGACTGATAACATATTGGTGTATCAGGCATTGCCCTGATATAAACATCCGGGTTACAACGAAGTGAAAATTGACGGTCCATTGATTGGATGACGTCACTGTGGTCATTTTCGAGCATAAAACGTTACCTGATAAATAGACTACCAGGCTAGTGTATTTTCATATCAAGTTTATCAGGCTCGGCTCGGAAACGGTAGGAATTCCTACGCGTTTCCTAGCCTTGCCTGATAAACTTAATATCAAAAGACACTAGCCTGGTATTCTCTATGTAAGCAAAAAAACACACCGAAGATCAGTCCCTATTATATAGGGGGAAAAAGTGCTGCCCATTTCTCCAGTCACAGCCACAAACATGTATGCACAGTGATGTACCTTCATTTTTTCCCTCTCTTCAAGCAGCTCGGCAAAAACAGACATTGACGGCTCGAAGATGCTGAAGTCCATCTCTAGGTCCTCCTTCTCCACCATGCCGATCAGCTCACGCACTGCCAATATACCAGCCTTATATGGGACAAGCCATGTGGCCTAAGAAGATGTAAATGATGTTGAAAGTTGATGAAATTCCGCATTTACACTGGTCGCAAATTACATTTCTACACTTAAAGGTACATACCCACCCAGTAGGCACAAAATGTTCTTTATATCAGAGACATCATCTGAGACATTTTCTGGCAAAGTAAACATTCATTCACCATTACCCCACGTATTGGTTGGCATTATTATACATTTTATATCAGACGTACATTTCCACACCGATATCAGGGGCGATAACCGTGTTTCCATAAAATGTTAACAGACATTATTATTTATTCCATGTATTTATTTTTTGATGTGCTATGATCATACTTTATAATCTGTCGAAAATATTATTTTTTCATGTGACGCATTTAATTAGTATAAATAATTAAAAACTATCATGCCTAATTTGCATATGAAAATAGCCCGATACCACCGTGAGTCATTATCAGTAAAATAAATATTACTATTAAAATGATTATATCTGTATAGCAGGGCACTCGTAAGTTTTAGTACTGGTGGAATGGTGACACAATTATACACTTATTTAATTTCTATAAAGAACATTTTGTGCCTACCGAGTGGGCATGTACCTTTAATATGGTTTATGGTTGTATATATTGCTTTATCACAATAATTAAATTTCGATATCATTGACGGAAAATATCTGACCGTTTTTCCGTAAGTGTCTGCCCTCTTCTGGCCGAATCTTAAAATTGCATCATGTTGACAACTCTCGTAAGTATCCACCTTTCATTGTCTTAATCGATGCTCCGAATCCAGAAAATAATACACAACACGTCACATGCTACTGTTTATTAATGCGACATGAATTGCGACACAACTGCACAATGTCTTGTGTTACCAGATATTGATTGTTCAAGTCGCACAGACCAATGTTTCCAGGGATAAATTGAGACACACCATGTGATGTTGTACCTTTTGACATGTTTAGTGTCATTACGGTACTTACAGTTTTCGGTGCGTCTCGCCTGCTTGCCCCCTTTCCGCCGACTGGTGATGGAGTCTTGCAGGCTGATGAAGTTCTCACATCGCCGCTGGTTCGTCATTCTTTTCGAACGTCTCGGTGTGGGAACAGTTGGCTCATCCTCAGATGATTCGGCCAACAAAATCTGTCTGTAAGATGAAACATGGCATGCGATCTTGTACCAATAAACATACATGCAGAGCTCCAGTTAAGGTGCGTAATTTGACCAACTTGGGGTGAATTTTTTTTTATATTTCTTCATCAAAAATGGCGAATTGGGAGTCCTTTAGAATCGTCTCATTGAGACGCTTCTAAAACACTCACAACTTGCCATTTTTGATGGAGAAATAAGAAATTTACCTCCAAATTACGCACCTTAACTGGAGTTTTGCATACATGTGCGATTTTTCATGTCATATCTTTACAGAAACTATGATATATGTAAATGACGACAAAATTTTCATATGCTATGGACATTTCGCCAACTTTGGATATCATTTACGAAAAATATCATAAATTTTTTCAATACTTTTCATTAGATATCACACATGTTTAACTAGATGGCTGCGGCCTGTACTATGTCGTGCCCACCGAGTCTTTGATAGTATACCCAAAAACATTACCTCGTACGTACGAACGTACGCCAATGTGCCGACTATATCGCGCTGTCCACAAGCGGGCGCGACAAAAATACGTGCCAATGTGCCGACTATATCGAGTTGTCCACAAGCGAATGCGACAAAAATCACATGGCACGTCACCTCATATGTGGCTGTTTAGTTTAAACATAGTTTATTGTATATAAGTACAAAGGGCTTGGGTTACAAGTTCTCACAATGTGGCTGTGACTGGAGGAATGGGGCTTATGCAAGTTATGGGTTTTGCGACCATTGTAGATCCAGATCAGCCTGTGCATCCGCAGTCTGATCAGGACCTGCACCGTTAGACTTTCCATCAACCAAACACCCATCATGCTTCTAGCAAACAATATAT
This sequence comes from Conchocele bisecta, assembly GCA_029237695.1. Classification (NCBI taxonomy): domain Eukaryota; kingdom Metazoa; phylum Mollusca; class Bivalvia; order Lucinida; family Thyasiridae; genus Conchocele; species Conchocele bisecta. The sequence continues at coordinate 61,296,225 of CM055268.1, forward strand.
ATATATATATATCATTACCAGGCTTCAAGAGTGTGCTACATGTCAAGGGTAACTGACCAATCAATTGGCACCTCTCAGAATTCAGAATCAGTCAATCAAAATCCATGGAATATTTCCTTCCCAGAGCAGCCATCTGAATAGGTCTGTTAAGTTACACTATCACACAGGATCATTGCAGAGTTGCGTGCGCGAAAAAATTGACATTAATATTAATTAGCATTACACTGATTTTGTTACGAGTAATGGTATGGACCGATTATAGGTCAAATACAACTAATTTATGTCAATGTCAGATGATCAACTCACTCTAATTCATCGACGGCTGGATAGCCAAACAATTCCTTAGTTCCCTTAATAACCCCCATCGTCGATCGATTAAAGGTGCAGTCTTGTAGAAGATAAAAGGAAAGCGGATGTAAACAAACAAAGCTGTCAAAACAAAATTATTGCAACACAAATTGCAAGGCTGGTTCCCAGTTGAAACTATTTATTGAACCGGGACGAAGTACATTTTATAACAAACTTCATCTTTGAGCGTGAAATTTGGTCACACGGTTCATGGCTATAAAATGTATTAGTAACACGGCCGTAAACACCACCACGACAGCCTCGGCGCACCGTGTCACTATTTACAGGAAACACCATTTTGAGGGCTGAGTTGAACTTGCTACGGTCCTGACTGTAAAGATCTCATGATGACATGCAGATCATAAATTATTCAGCACTGAAATCACAGCATCATGATTTGGTGCCAGACGCCTTTACCACACCAAGATCACTTAGCCACAGATCAGATGTTCGAAACCAGGCTGTATGATTGGTTGAGGTCGAGCTGTGCTCAGTTTTTGGTCCAGTCAGACTGAATGGAATCAATATTTGTGGCTGTGATTGGAAAAATGTGGATTATGGGTTTTGCGACCAGTGTATATCCAGATCAGCCTGTGCATATGCAGTCTGATCAGGAGCTGCACTGTTTGCTATTCCACCAATGAAACACCTGTCATGCTTCTAACAAGCAATACAGTTCGTTATCAACTTATCAGGCTACATGAATGTGCTATTTGATCAGGATCCACACTGGTTACAAACCCCATAAGCCCAAATTTCTCCAGTCACAGCCACACATTTTGTGAACATGCTCATAAAGTTTCAGAAGCACAAACTCTGGTGTGAATCTCAGTCCGGACAGATTCACTATTGAGATCCATTTGCAGAACTTAGATTAAAAGACTACGTTCCTTGGGAGAATACAAGCACAGGGGTACGTTTCACTAAACTTCGTAAGACTACTATATAAACTCACACACTATGGTGTTAGGAAACATACCAATCACTGGATCAAAGCCTTCCTGAGTAATATATTTCAGCAAGTAGTCGTGGATGGTGCAACATCAAGCAAGGCGCCAGTGGATTCCGGTGTTCCACGCGGCTCTGTTCTGGGACCTCTTCTGTTTCTTCTCTACATTAATGACCTGCCGGCATCTGTCAGATCTACAGTAAGGTTATTTGTGGATGACTGTGTCCTATACCGAAATATCAATTCTCTGGCAGATGCAGCACAGCTAAAAGATGATTTGAACAGTCTATCGGAATGGGAGAGGAAATGGAAGATGTCCTTTAACATCAGCAAATGCCATGTAATGCACATCTCCAGGTCACGCAAAATACTGCGAAACACATACACCCTCCAGAACCAAGTACTTACAACTGTGAACCAAGCTGTGGAGATAACATCTGACTTATCATGGTCAACACATGTGAACAAAATCACGAGCAAGGCCAGCCAAAGTCTAGGCTTCCTGAAAAGGAACTTCCCACTTGCTCGCCCAGAGACCAAACAAGCGGCATATAACTCGCTTGTCAGGCCGACCCTGGAGTATACTGCATCGGCTTGGGACCACCCGTACATGCGCAAGGATGTCCAGGAAATAGAAGACATCCAGCGCAGAGCAGCCAGGTTTGTCTCAAGCAATTATGCCAAAACTCCGGGTACGGTCGCCAATATAACGTCCAAATTACAGTGGATATCCCTAGAACAGAGACAAACTAGTTGTCTCACTCTCTTCTACAAAATGGTAAACAATCACGTTGGTGTCTCCCCCACCAACTACTTTATCCCACAGACAAGACATACACGACACAGTCAGTACGTTCTGTATGAAATCATGCATTTCTGGAAAAATAAATGAATACTCCCTCAAAGTATACTTTGCTAGGTAAGTATGCTTTGCAATTTTGGAGAAATCGGCTACTGGTATCAAAAGACATTAGCTTGGTGTTCTGTTCAGATAACATTTATGCGATGAAATGAGTATTTTATTTAATGTGTTTAACAGCCTGTCAACAGCTAATTAGATGTATTCAGTTGTGAAATTAGAATATCCTGATCCGGTGTCAGGTCCTCACCACACTAGTCACTTAGAAGCATCCCCTAAAAATAATAGGTTTAGTAATATTCCTACTATATTTATAAAGCATATAACCAAATTCAACTGTCATGTACCTGAGGGCCAAACCAAGGATATCGGGAATACCATTCGCATGCTTCCAACCAACTGGGGATATCAGGATTACACTTTGCATGCTCCCAACCAACCGGGGATATCAGGATTACACTTTGCATGCTCCCAACCAACTGGGGATATCGGGATTACCCTTTGCATTCTCCCAACCAACCGGGGATATCAGGATTACCATTCGCATGCTCCCAACCAACCGGGGATATTGGGATTAACCTTTGCATGCTCCCAACCAACCGGGGATATCAGCATTACCCTTTGCATGCTCCCAACAAACCGGGGATATCGGGGATTACCCTTTGCGCTCCCAACAACCGGGGATTCGGATTACCCCCTTGCATTTCCCCAACCAACTGGGATATCAGGATTACCATTTGCATGCTCCCAACGAACTGGGGATATCAGAATTACCATTTGCATGCTCCCGACCAACCAGGGATATCTGGATTACCCTTTGCATTCTCCCAATCAACCGGGGATATCGGGATTACCTTTTGCATGCTCCCAACCAACCAGGGATATCAGAATTACCATTTGCATGCTCCCAACCAACCGGGGATATCGGGATTACCTTTTGCATGCTCCCAACCAATCAGGGATATCAGAATTACCATTCGCATGCTCCCAACCAACCGGAGATATCGGGATTACCCTTTGCATGCTCCCAACCAACCGGAGATATCGGGATTACCCTTCGCATGCTCCCAACCAACCAGGGATATCGGGATGGCCCTTTGCATGCTCCCAACCAACCAGGGATATGGAGATTACCCTTTGCATGCTCCCAACCAACCGGGGATATCGGGATGGCCCTTTGCATGCTCCCAACCAACCAGGGATATGGAGATTACCCTTCGCATGCTCCCAACCAACCGGGGATATCGGGATTACCCTTCGCATGCTCCCAATCAACCGGGGATATCAGGATTACCCTTCACATGCTCCCAACCAACTGGGGATATCGGGATTACCCTTCACATGCTCCCAACCAACTGGGGATATCGGGATTACCCTTCACATGCTCCCAACCAACCAGAGATATCGGGATTACCCTTCACATGCTCCCAACCAACCGGGGATATCGGGATTACCCTTTGCATGCTCCCAACCAACCAGAGACATTGGGATTACCCTTCACATGCTCCCAACCAACCGGGAATATCGGGATTACCCTTCGCATGCTCCCAACCAACCGGAGACATTGCGATTACCCTACGCATGCTCCCAACCAACCGGAGGATATCGATCACCCTTCGGGCATCTCCCACTAACCGGGATACGGGATTACCTTCATGCTCCCAACCAACCAACATTGGGATTAACCCTTCGATGCTCCCAACCAACCGGGATATCGGGATTACCCTTTGCATGCTCCAACCAACCAGACATTGGGATTACCCCACATACTCCCAACCAACGGGGATCGGGGATTACCCTTCGCATGCTCCCAACCAACCAGGGATATCGTTTCCCTTTGTATGGCTCCCAACCAACCGGAGACATTTGGGACACCCTGCTCTCCCAACCAACCATAGGGATATCAAGGGATTCATCCCTTCACATGCTCCCAACCAACCAGGGATATCGGGATGGCACTTTGCATGCTCCCAACCAACCAGGGATATCAGATTACTTATCCCTTCACATGCTCCCAACCAAACCAGGGATATCAGGATTACCCTTCGCATGCTCCAACCAACCAGGGAATATGGCAGGATTACCCTTCACATGCTCCCAACCAACCGATATCCGGGATTACCCTTCCGCATGCATTCACATCAAGGGATTACCCTTCCCACATGCTCCCAACCAACCGAATATCGATTACCCTTCGCATGCTCCCAACCAACCGGGATATCGGATTACCCTTCGCATGCTCCCAATCAAACCTTGGGAATATCAGGATTAACATCATTCACATGCTCCCAACCAACCAGGAGATATCGGGATTACCCTTCGTTCATGCTCCCAACCAACCAGGGATATTGGATGGTTACCCTTCGTATGCTCCCAACCAACCGGAGACATTGGGATTACCCTTGCATGCTCTCCCAACCACAGAGATATCGGGATCACCCTTCGCTTTATGCTCCCAACCAACCGGGATATTCGCATGGCACCCTTTTGCATGGCTTCCAATCCAACCGGGAGGGATATCAAGATTATCCTTCACATGCTCCCAACCAACCAGGGATATCGGGATGCTGGCATTTGCATGCTCCCACCAACCATTTGGGATATGGAGATTACCCTTCGCATGCTCCAACCATATCCGGGATATCGACGGGATTACCCTTCGCATGCTCCCAATCAACCGGGAATATCAGGATTACCCTTCACATGCTCCCAACCAACCGGAGATATCGGGATTACCCTTCGCATGCTCCCAACCAACCGGGGATATCGGGAGATATTACCCTTTCCGACATGCTCCCAATCAACCGGGCATATCAGGATTACCCTTCACATGCTCCCAACCAACCGGAGATATCGGGATTACCCTTCGCATGCTCCCAACCAACCGGGGATATCGGGATTACCCTTCGCATGCTCCCAACCAACCGGGGATATCGGGATTACCCTTCACATGCTCCCAACCAACCGGGGATATCGGGATTAGCCCTTGTCAAGCTGTCACCCAACCAACCGGGAGGTCCCAAACAAGGGGACATTGGGATTACCCTTTGCATGCTCCCAACCAACCGGAGATATCGGGATTACCCTTTGTATGCTCCCAACCAACCAGAGATATCGGGATTATCCTTCACATGCTCCCAACCAACCAGGGATATCGGGATGACCCTTTACATGGGCTCCCAACATCGGAGTTATCCGGGATTACCCTTACATGTCCTAACCAACCGGAGATATACCCGGGATTAACCTCGCCCATGCTCCCAACCTTTACCACGAGATATCGGGATTACCCTTCACATGCTCCCAACCAACCAGAGATATCGGGATTACCCTTCACATGCTCCCAACCAACCAGAGATATCGGGATTACCCTTCACATGCTCCCAACCAACCAAGATATCGGGGATTACTTCCGCATTGCGCCCAACCAACCAGAGATATCGGGATTACCCTTTGCATGCTCCCAACCAACCAGAGATATCGTGATTACCCTTCGCATGCTCCCAACCAACCAGAGATATCGGGATTACCCTTCGCATGCTCCCAACCAACCAGGGATATCGGGATTACCCTTCGCATGCTCCCAACCAACCAGAGATATCGGGATTACCCTTCACATGCTCCCAACCAACCAGGGATATCGAGATTACCCTTCACAGGCTCCCAACCAACCAGGTATATTGGGATTACCATTCGCATGCTCCCAACCAACCAGGAATATCGGAATTACCCTTTGCATGCTCCCAACCAACCAGAGATATCGAGATTACCCTTCGCATGCTCCCAACCAACCAGGGATATCGGGATGGCCCTTTGCATGCTCCCAACCAACCAGGGATATCGAGATTACCCTTCGCATGCTCCCAACCAACCGGGGATATCGGGATTACCCTTCGCATGCTCCCAACCAACCGCCTACAGGCAAAGTGTGGTTTTCATTGAAAGATCATGGGCTTATTTATGTTGCATCATCACACCGACATCAATACATCACATGACATCATTTGACGAATGGAACATCATTGAAAGTAGATAAGCATTAACTCATCAGAGTCAATGCTAGATATAGAACTTTGTTATCAGTCAGTGTGTATTTAGTAAAAATGCAGCTAGATACCCGATACATAGAGAATACCAGGCTAGTCTTTTAATATCAAGTTTATCAGGTAAGGCTAGGAAACGTGTAGGAATTCCGAGGCTCGTCGAGGAATTCCTACCGTTCACGAGCTAAGCCTGCTAAACTTAATATCAACAGACACTATTCTATTTATCAGGTAACGTTTTATGCTAGCCAATGATCAAATATAAAATACATTTTGTTAAAAGAACACAGACTTGATTACATTGCGTCATTCGATAACGAAATGCGACGCCGTTCGACCAATTCTTTGTAACCAAGAGATCGTATCAGGTCAAGTCTGATACGAGATTCTGTTCAGTCAGTATGTATTGGGCCAATACAAAGCTGTGGTAGTCATTGCTAGGATTATAGTTCGTCTTACTTTCTAAGCCAATCGCTGGACAGTATCGTGCTCCATTTATGTCACATATTGCAACATTGAACCCCAATAAGTTGTGTATTGCCAGATTTAATGATTAACTGTTGAACAGGAAAAGGAAAATCAATACTTGGATGGGACATTGTGTTGTACACTTGGCTGAACTATAAGTCAGTTAGTGTTCACATATTGGATTGTTCAGGAACTAAATGCTGTGGTCACTAGTGAACAATAACTTAACACTTAGTTTGTTGTTTCTTTCTCTTTTTTTTTTTTGGGGGGGGGGGTGGATAGACATGAACAATACAGACAAATGCTGCAGATCATCCTGATGAGACGGCTTAATTGTTAGCAGCTGGTCATCTGGATCTACAGTGTTTGAAAATGTTGGCTTTACATATTTGACTGTGGCTGGGCAAATGAGGTTCAACACATTTGCAACAAGGGTACACCTAGTATTTATAAATCAGCATAGCAATATTTGTCATGATTCTAACAATCAGTGTAGATCAGGGGGACGTTTCACTAAACTTTGTACGACTAAAATGTTTGTAAGTGCAAAACTATGATAGTCTGTAAATTTCACATTAACAATGATTTCTTGTAAACAATTATTGAATTTACATTTATTGAGCATAGGCTGCAAATGCAGCCTATGCTCAATAAATGTAAATCCGTCAATTGAAATTTTCAGACGATTCTAAATTTGCACTTACGAACATTTTAGTCGTACAAAGTTTAGTGAAACGGTCCCCAGAACCTTATCAGGCTGTAAAGTGTGCCATTAGCCACATTTCTCCAGTCACAATACAGGAGCGAGACTGGACACAAATGACACAAGCCCAATTTCAACAACCAGTATTTTAGCCACTGTAGCTCTTGATATGTGGTTACCACATATCAAGAGCTAGAGTGGCTAAAACGGCACAAGTCCCACCTTCCAGTCACATATCAGGATCAGGATGAGGGGGGAGAAAGAATGGGCATATACGTGACGAGCCACTTTTCTTTTGTAATGGATCAAGAGCTATCCTGATCAAAATGTCATAAATCTCATAGCTCCTATCAGGGTTACAGATCAGGAGCTTGACTGGTCACATATCATATGACATAAACTCGACGTGTCCAGTCACATACCAGGAGCAAGACTGGTCTCAAAAGTTCAGTTTCCTCGTCGACAGATCAGGAGTCCACAAGTCTAATATCACCAGTCACAGATCAGGAAGCTAGACTGGCCCACACATTCCACAATCTAATATCACCAGTCACCGATCAGGAGCTAGACTGGGACCAACACATTGCCCACAAGTCTAATATCACCAGTCCCCCACAGATCAGGGAGCTAGACCGGCCACACATTCCACAAGTATAATATCACCAGTCACAGATCAGGAGCTAGACTGGCCACACATTCCACAAGTCTAATATCACCAGTTACAGATCAGGAGCTAGACTGGCCACACATTCCACAAGTCTAATATCACCAGCCACAGATCAGGAGCTAGACTGGCCACACATTCCACAAGTCTAATATCACCAGTCACAGATCAGGAGCTAGACTGGCCACACATGCTATAAGTCTAATATCACCAGTCACAGATCAGGAGCTAGACTGGCCACACATTCCACAAGTCTAATATCACTAGTTACAGATCAGGAGCTAGACTGGCCACACATTCCACAAGTCTAATATCACCAGTCACCGATCAGGAGCTAGACTGGCCACACATGCCACAAGTCTAATATCACTAGTCACAGATCAGGAGCTAGACTGGCCACACATTCCACAAGTCTAATATCACTATTCACAGATCAGGAGCTAGACTGGCCACACATGCCACAAGTCTAATATCACTAGTCACATATCAGGAGCTAGACTGGCCACACATTCCACAAGTCTAATATCACCAGTCACCGATCAGGAGCTAGACTGGCCACACATGCCACAAGTCTAATATCACTAGTCACAGATCAGGAGCTAGACTGGCCACACATTCCACAAGTCTAATATCACTAGTTACAGATCAGGAACTAGACCGGCCACACATTCCACAATTAAGTCTAACATCACCAGTCACAGATCAGGAGCTAAACTGGTCACACATTCCACAATTAAGTCTAACATCACCAGTCACAGATCAGGAGCTAAACTGGTCACACATTCCACAATTAAGTCTAACATCACCAGTCACAGATTAGGAGCTAAACTGGTCACACATTCCACAATTAAGTCTAACATCACCCAGTCACAGATTAGGGATGCTAAAACCTGGTCACCCACCAACATTCCACAATTAAGTCTAACATCACCAGTCACAGATCAGGAGCTAAACTGGTCACACATTCCACAATTAAGTCTGATATTACCAGTCAAAGATCAGGAGCTAGACAGGCCGGCCACACATGCCAAAAGTCTAATATCACCAGTCACAGATCAGGAGCCAATTTCAAAATAAAACTAGATTGGTCAGTAAGCGAGGCTAACGGAATACCCCCCGCGTGGGCCCAGGTACCCCTAAAATATGTAAAAATTTCCAAGTGTGTGGGCTTGTGACCTTGACTCTGGGATTAGCGTGAGCGGCATGAACGTGAATTTGTCACAGGGTGGTAGAGGTCCATTGGAGCAATGAGTGTGTGAAATGTGAAGCAGATCCGAGCAAGGAAATAGAAGTTATAACCGATTTCTCTGATGTTAAGTTTTGTAAAGAGACTACCGTATAACCTCGAATTAACACCCCCGGAGGCATTACATTTTACAAAAGGGGGGCGTTTATTAGCCAGTAAAAAAAAAACAAAAAAAAACCAAGGACCGCCAATTTCAAACACGACGTTGACCTCGAGATCAGCGGGGATTTGTCACAGCATATGAAATATTAAGAATTTTCAATGAAAGAAATAGAAGTTATAACATATTTCTCTGATGTTAAGTTTTGTAAAGAGACTAAGTATGTGACCTTGACCTTGGGATCAGCGGGGGTTGGACAGACGGAAAAGTGTTTGAAATTGGCGGTCATTGGTAAATTTTTATTTTTTTATTTTTTTTTTAATTTGGGGGGGGGGGGGGGGGGGGGGGGGGGGGGGGGGGTGGGGGGGGGGGGGGGGGGGGGGGGGGGGGGGGGGGGGGGGGGGGGGGGGGGGGTGGGGGGGGGTGTTATGGAGGGGGGGGGGCGCTAATTCGAGGTTATACGGTATGTATGTGATGTTGACCTCGAGATCAGTGGGGATTTGTCACAGTATATGAAATATTAAGAATTTTCAATGAAAGAAATAGAAGTTATAACATATTTCTCTGATGTTAAGTTTTGTAAAGAAACTAAGTATGTGACCTTGACCTTGGGATCAGCGGGGGTTGGACAGTCGTGGATTTGTCACAGCATGATAGTACAACCTTAGAGAATGCACAAGTGAAATTATTAAGAATTTCAATGAAGGAAATAATAGAGTTACTAACTTCATTTCTTGATGTTAGTTTTGTAAAGTGACTAAGTATTTGACCTTGACATTGGGATCAGCGGGGGTTGGACGGTCATGGATTTGGCACAGCATGGTATTAGAGCCTTACAGGAATGCATGTGTGAAATATTAAAGAATTTTAGATGAAGGAAATAGAAGTTAGAACAATATTTCTATTGATGTTAAGTTTTTTGTAAAGAGACTAAGTATTTGACCTTGACCTTGGGATCAGCAGGGGTTGGACAGTCGTGGATTTGGCACAGCATGGTAGTAGAGCCTTACAGGAATGCATGTGTGAAATATTAAGCATTTTAGATTAAGGAAATAGAAGTTTAGAACAATATTTCTCTGATGTTAAGTTTTGTAAAGAGACTAAGTATATAACCTTGACCTTGGTATCAGCGGGGGTTGGATGGTCGTGGATTTGGCACTTCATGGTAGTAGAGCCTTACAGGAATGCTGTGTGAAATATTAAGATTTTTAGATGAAGGAAATAGAAGTTATAACAATATTTCTCTGATGTTGTTTACGGATAAGTATTGACCTTGACCTTGGGATCGTGGACGGTGTGGATTTGACGATGGTAGTAGAGCCGTACAGGAATGCATGTGTGAAATATCAAGCATTTTAGATGAAGGAAATAGAAGTTATAACAATATTTCTCTGATGTTAAGTTTACCGGACGGACGGACGGACAACCTGACTCCAGTATACCCCCCCACAACTCGTTGCGGGCGGTATAACAAGGGCATCATTATCATTAAGCTAATCACCTTGATGGCAGACTTTATAATAAAAAAAACAACAAGAAAATGTGGCCTGTCGAATGCCCCCGGTGGCAGATTGGAGAAACTGTGGCAAAGGTAATTAACCGAAAGTGATAAGTATTCATAAGCACAGTTGTGAAGGTCAAATGGTGAAGGTCATATTACAGATATTATGGATGTGTGACATTTGTCCACAGGTTTGATGTATTGAAATATTAAAGTAATTCGTCACGGGATATAGAAGTTATGACAGAATTGAGAAACTCATATTAAAGGTCATATTAAGGGCAGCATGGATGTGTGGCATTTGTCCGCAAGTATGCTGTGTTGAAATGTTTAAGTAATACTTCAAGAAATATAGTTATGACAGAATTGAGAAACTCCGGCGAACTTCCCAAAGGTACATGCCCACTCAGTAGGCACAAAATGTTCTTTATAGGAATTAAATAAGTGTATAATTGTGTCACTATTCCACCAGTTTACGACTGCCCGCTATACAGATATAATCATTCAGTAATATTTATTTTACCGATAGTGACTCGCAGTGGCATCAGGCCATTTTCATATGCAAACGAGGCATGATTATTTATACTAATTAAATTTGTCACCTGAAAAAATAATATATTCGACATATCAAGTATGATCATTGTACATCCAAAAATAAATATGGAGAATAAATAGTAATGTCCGTTAACGTTTTAAGGAAATACGGTTATCGCCCCTGATATCACTGGAAATTTAAGTCCGACATAAATGTCAATCAATATGTTGTGTAATGGTGAATGGATGTTTTGTTTTGCCAGAAAATGTCCCAGATGATGTCTCTGATATAAAGAACATGTACCTACCGAGTGGACATGTACCTTTAATGTGGGAAAAAGTTCAAAGTTGTCAAGGTCATATTAAGGACAGCATAGATGTGTGGCATTTGTCCACAGGTATACAGTGTTGAAAAATTTAAGTAATCCTTCAAGGGATATAGAAGTTATAACAGAATTGTGAAACTCTGTGAACTTCTTAATGTGCCGGACGCACGGACACACAGTCCAAACACTATATGCTACCGGCTCTACCGAGACATAAGACTTTTTTAACCCATTTGTCTTACAAACAAGGTGAACATAAGCCCCCAGTGACCTTGACCATGGGCAGTCAGATGTGGGTCGTATGCAAAACAAAGCATCATACATAGACACACATTGTGGCCAAATATTATCAAAATCAGTGAAGCGGTTCATGAGTTATCGCAAATGAAAGATGTTACTAACGTACGTACGTACACATGTACATACATGGACTAACATTATATCCCCTCTTGCCTATCGGCGAGGGGATAATAAAATCCATGTCATGGGAACTGGGTCCTCAGCTGTAAAACCTTCTGAACAAATTCTCTAAATTCTTCCTAGAAATCATGCACAGTGTACATTACTCGGGAAATGTTATAAGCATGGGCCCACAGGTGGTCGGCATGTTGATAGCATAGTGGTATATACAGTTTTAGACATGTAGAAAACAAAAACAATTGTAGTACATGTAATTGTATAGTCAATGTATATAAATAAATATATTGACTATCAATGACTACAAATGCTTTTGTTTTCTACATATCTAAACTAGATGGCCGAGGCCTGCATGAAATGCCCGCCAATGCTTTGATAGTATACCTAAAAACTCGGACACACGTACATACGTATATACATACGCCAATGGGCCACTACATCGCACTGTCCGCAAGCAGGTGCGGCAAAAAGTATATTACACCATCCTATCAACCGCCTGTGCATGGGTCCCGACGTGGAATTTAAACCTTCAGGGAGTGACGATAACAAATTATTGTCACATTTTAATACAATCATCACATGATTCAGGTGGCACAATTTATAAGCTTAGAAACAAGGCTATCTAACGATTCTATACTCAAGTCATCTACATGCACCTGTTCCACGTCCGATATAGACCTGTTGTTCTTAGTCTGCGACTGAGTGTATGTTGGATCGTAATGTTTCGTTAACATACTCTCCACAAATTCATTCCCTTTCACCTCATCTATCATCTGCAGCCACTCATTAACCTGCTTGTGACCTTGAACCTTAACGAGTCTGGATATAATCTGCTTCAAGTCTTCTCTATTATCAACCCAGTTCTGATAATCTTGTAGAATATGCTTCACTCGCTGCTCCATTGGAAGATTAATCTGAAACCTTGGAGCAAGACAGAGTTTCTCAAACAGTACATCCGGTACATGTAATTTTCCGATATTCCGGCTCTCTGATTCCAACCATACTACTTTTTCTGGTGAAAACGTCCGTAATTGTTGCGCTACGCACGATTCAAAATACTTCTGGCCCGGCTGTACTTCGCCGTGGTGTAGACCCAGCACAGATCCCTTGTGCTTGGCGAGTCCTTCAAGATCGAGAATTTGTTCACCGTGCGACCTCAGAGCGTGAAGGATCTTCGTCTTTCCAGTCCCTGTGAGACCTGAAAATAGGCGTACACAGTAGAACCTTTAAATTGTGCATATGTGTCCATTGTGTCCGGTTCATAGGTGTTCCACTGTACTTGTGGTATATGTATATGTCAGTGCTCCAGCTAGAAAATTTGCAGAGGGGAGCTAGCCAGAAATGGGCACATCAATGCACGCAACTAAGTACTAAAGGGGCACTTAAAACAAGTACAGTGCAACCACTGTACAACAGCCACCCATGGGAAGACACAAAACCGGCTGTTGTAGAGAGGGGTCGTATATGAACAGCCACCGACACAATAGTGCATTCCCACTGTAACAGGTACATGTACGTACTGATAAAACCAGAAATTAAATCACTGGAATCTGAAAAATTTATGAAGAAATGACGTGAATGTGACCGACTGGAGAAATGATGCATATGGTCCTTGCATCCGCGCAGTCTGCCCAGGGTCTACACTATACGCCATAGTCATTGCAACACATATCTTGCTTCTGACAAACATCATAGGTCCTTATCCAGCTGCACGAGTGTGCTAGCATATCTGGGGGCCGTTCACTAAACTTTGTAAGACTAAAATGTTCGTAAGTGCAAAATTATGATAGTGTGTAAATTTTACATTAACAAAGTTTTCTAGTAAACAAGTATTGGATTTACATTTATTGAGCATAGGCTGCATATGCAGCCTATGCTCAATAAATGTAAATTCATCAATTGAAATTTACAGACGATCCTAAATTTGCACTTACAAACATTTTAGTCGTACGAAGCTTAGTGAAACTGGGCCACAGGAGCTAGACTGGACACAAAGGAAATATGTCCCATTTCTTCACATATGCGGCTGTCGCTGCAGAAACGGGGCGTATGGGATTTGTGACCATTTTTGCGCCTGATCAAATGCACTAATATCACACTCCTGTAGTCTGATAACGATCTATACCTTCAACTAGAGGCAGAAGATGCTTCATTGATGAAATGGCGAACAGTGCAGATCCTGATCAGATTGTGCAGATGCACAGGCTGATCTGGATCGACACTGATCGCAAAACCCATAAGCCCCATTTATCCAGTAACAGCAACATAAGAGCACTGCAAGACATGTATGTGTCCTTTGCAATCATGAACAGACAACATAGAGATAAATGATGGTGCAGTCTAACAAAATTAAATATTGATCCATATGTAGCGTGCAAATTTATGTAGGTACAGTACAACCTCTCGAAATTGGACACCCTAGGAGGACCCCAGGGTGTCCGCTTTCCAGATGTCCACTGTAATTATGGTGCGTGAGCACTGCATCGCATGGTTATACTTTTCAAGGGCCCTATGTGTATGTTCAATTTAGAGATGTTCCACTTTAATTGTGGTATCATAGGTGAAACGCACCAAAATTAATATTTAATAGATGCATGACGATTTACTGGATTGAATGGTGATCAGGTGCAGATGATCTAGCAGTTTAGCCTCCTTATAATCTACTAAAGTGTGCTGTTAAATCAGTAGCCGATTTCATCAAAATTGCAAAGTAAACTTATCTAGCAAAGTATACTTAGAGGGAATAATCATTTATATTTCCCGAAATGCATTATTTCATATAGAACTAACGACTGCATATTTGATGATTAAAAGTATGCAGAATTATTATACTGAATTTATTACATTATCACAGCCAAAATGGCTGTGATAATGTAATAAATTTAGTATAATAAAAATAATAAAAAATTGAAAATTTCTTCCTCAAAGTATACTTTGCAATTTTGGTGAAATAGGCTACAGGGCCCATCTTTATAAAACTTTCTGAGCACAAATTCGTAACAGAGATTGTAAACTTGCTGATTTCAAGCATGTGGATGCAGCTTGTGCTCACAACATGTTCTAAGTATGGACCAATGAGACTGGGGCTCATTTCAGTAAACACTGTGTGATAAAAGATTGTTGGTATGGACATTTTTCTGAATTTGCTTCTTACGTGATTCATTAATGCTAGACCACCTGCATGCACATCATGTACAAGATATTAAAACTGAACTTAATCTATGAAACATTTTGAAATTTTTAAAGTTTGAACTACCGGGTATTTGGTGGTTTAGTGAAATGGGCCCCAACCACAACCATAAATATGTCTGTGCCTGTAGAAATTGCGTTTATGGGTTTTTCGACCAATGTAGATCAAGATCTGTCTATGCATCCGCAGTCTGATCAGGATCAGCACCATTCGTCAGTTCATCAATGAAACACCGTCATGCTTCTAACAAGCAATACAGATCGCTATCAGGCTACAGTAGTGTGTTATTTGATCGGGAGCTATACTGGTCACAAATCGCCTAAGTCCTATTTTTTGCGACCATATGTAGATCCAGATTAGCCTGTGCATCCGTACAGTCTGATCAGGAGATGCACCGTTCGCTATTCCATCAATGAAACACCCATCATGCTTCTAACTAGCAATATAGATCGCTATCAGGCTACAGCAGTATGCTATTTGATCACGATCTACACTGGTCACAGAACCCACAAACTGCATTTTCCCAGTCCAAGCCACAGGTTGAAGTAACGGACCGAGGTCTATAAATACATTAAATATGCCTAAAAGCATCAATAAAAGAAGGAAAAAAAAGTGTTTTTTTTTCTTCATTTATTGATGCTTTTAGGCATATTTAATGTATTTATAGACCTCAAAGCTTTTTTTTCTTCATTTATTGATGCTTTTAGGCATATTTAATGTATTTATAGACCTCGGTCCGTTACTTCAACCTGTGATTAATACCTGCTATGACCCTAAATTCCAGACCATGTGGCAATGTATCCAGCTCTGCGAGAATAAGCTTTCTATAATGTTTGTATCCACCGGACAAAATATACGACTTGAATCCAATCTGTGACAGAACCATTGCCATACTTTGTGACCGCTGCCCCCCACGGAAACAGTAAACCATTGGTGAATAGCTCGAATCCTTTGAAATGAAATAATCATTTATATGCTGAACGATATTCGCCATCACATGTGCAGCACCGGTTTTCCTGGCACTAAATGTATCTGTGTTGTATAGCGTTCCGACTTTAGCTCGTTCAGCATTGCTAAGCACGTGTAGGTTTATTGCACCTGGTATGTGGTCAGTAGCAAATTCATCTGGGGAGCGAACATCAATCACCTCCGTTACGCGTGGATCAGAAAACGTATCCAGCACCTGTGATTATAAAATTCTCAGAGCATGTACTCCATTCTGTAGCTCAAAATCAAGCAGTTTTATTGGTCACCCTTGAGCAGTTATCAGGATGAGCGAATCAAACTATTTGATTTTTAGTTCACATTTCAGGAACATGTTTAATATTAAGAAATTTGATTTAGTGTTCAAACTTGAGAGTGAGCACAGAATTATTTTTTTAAGGAATTTGATTTAATAGTGTTCAGCTTCCGAGAACATGCTCAGAAATATTTGAAATTGAGCAGTTTGATTGGTCAAGCACGAATGGAATGGAATGGAATGGTGTTTAACAACACAAAAGAGTATCAATTAGGGCCAAGCAATGTAGATGAAGAATAACTGTGCTCAGGATCATACAATCAAACTGTATGATTTTGGGTCTCAATTACGAGAACATGATTGGAAAGTTTATAATCGGAGTCCCTGTACCTCAATGTTGTATGCCTTAACGTTCGAAGTAGCAAGTGGTTTTGTGAGTTCTGAAAGTTTCCTCCTGTAGATTAATGACAGGCGCTTCATACACAGCATTCTTCCAGTCACAGCTGACAGGCATAAACCAGTGGCCATTCTCTTGGATGGGATTCTGAAAATATACATGTATAAGAGCAGAGCTCCAGATAAGGTGCGTATTTGCGTGAATACCCTATTAAAATTGCCAAAAACCCAATTGAAATCAGAAGTAGTGAGTATCAAAAAGCAATGAAAATTTGTGGTATTTTTGTCATGCTACAGAAAACAATAAACAGACCACAAATATAGCATATTTTCTTATTTTTCCATGAAAACACATCTTGGTATTTCATTAATGAAATACCAAGATGTGTTTTCATTTAGAAGCAAACTATTCAATAAGTGCGGTCTGCTGATGTGTAAACAGTAGTGTGATTCTATTTTACACAATTAAAATTTTGAAATACCCAATAATGAATTGCTTCAGAAATGATGGAGTGACAATACTCAATTACTAATTCCTTATCTGGAGCCTGTAAGAGTTACAATTGGCTGACTGAGAATGACAAGTGGCCATTCTCTTGGATAGAATTCTGAAAATACTGATAAGCTAGTTACAATTGGGCCGCTGGCTCAGAAAAGCTACCAGCCTAGTATGTGACTTTGACCTCGAGGAATGCATGCATGCAATATTAAGAATTTTCGATGAAAGAAATAGAAGTTATAACATATTTCTCTGATGTTAAGTTTTGTAAAAGAGACTAAGTTTGTTGGACGGTCGTAGATATGACACAGCATGATAGTACAACCTTAGAGGAATGCACAAGTGAAATATTAAGAATGTTCAATGAAGGAAATAGAAGTTATAATTTATTTCTCTGATGTTAAGTTTTGTAAAGAGATCAAGTATTTGACCTTGACCTTGGGATCAGCGGGGGTTGGATGTCGTGGATTTGGCACAGCATGGTAGTAGAGCCTTACAGGAATGCATGTGTGAAATATTAAGCATTTTAGATGAAGGAAATAGAAGTTATAACATATTTCTCTGATGTTAAGTTTTGTAAAGAGACTAAGTATGTGTGACCTTGACATTGGGATCAGCGGGGGTTGGACGGTCGTAGATATGTGACAGCATGATAGTACAACCTTAGAGGAATGCACGAGTGAAATATTAAGAATTTTCAATGAAGGAAATAGAAGTTATAACTTATTTCTCTGATGTTAAGTTTTGAAAAGAGACCAAGTATTTGACCTTGACCTTGGGATCAAGGGGGGTTGGATGTCGTGGATTTGGCACAGCATGGTAGTAGAGCCTTACAGGAATGCATGTGTGAAATATTAAGCATTTTAGACGAAGGAAATAGAAGCTATAACATATTTCTCTGATGTTAAGTTTTGTAAAGAGACTAAGTATTTGACCTGGACCTTGGGATCAGTGGGGATTGGACGGCCATGGATTTGGCACAGCATGGTAGTAGAGCCTTACAGGAAAGCATGTGTGAAATATTAAGCATTTTAGATGAAGGAAATAGAAGTTATAACAATATTTCTCTGATGTTAAGACGACGGAGGGACAACCTGACTCCAGTATACCCCCACAACTTGTTGCAGAGGGTATAATTATGATATTTTTCACAATTTGGGCAATTGCGTTTTATCACAATATTTATGAAAATCACGCTATTATTTCACAATTTTGGCGAAAATCATGCTTGTTTTTCACAAAATGAGAAGGCCCAGGCCCCTTCACAATTTCTGGGGAAAAAAACCCTCGGGCCAATGTTGCTTGCAATTCTGTCACGGAAGTAGGCAACTGTAGGCATACAGTTATCAGCAACACAAAGGTTTAATCATATGGAGTGAATGTCGAAGATGGTTGTTATCTACAATAGTTGCAGATGTTGTAAGGTGCCTTTTCTCAGCCGGAAGCCCAATTATAATATTATACGTATTGATGACATTTGAATTGAGCTATACTTTTTTGTTTACATGTTTCGCGAGAAGGAAAATTTAACAGCTTCCCTTAACCCATTACAGTGTGTGGATGCACATTTTTACTGATGGAATGTCATAATTTTTTTCTCATTCTAAATCAGAAGTACAGGTCAGAAGTGGCTAAGAAAAAATGGAAAGTAAAAATTTTCAATTTCTAAATTTGTATACACCCAAAAATCTGATTAGTATGCCAGAAAACCATGCCAGAAGGTTGCAGCTACTTGCCACTAATAGCAACCTGTCCAGACGCTAGCAGCAACCTCTCACACATTGCCATAAGTGTGCTGCAAACTATGTTGTGTGCCAGAACATTGTCACAACTAAAACTTTGTACAAATCTGTGTGATAAGTGCGCCAGAACATTGCCACAAATGAAACGTTTTGTAAGTATTTTGTAAGAGTGGATCGCAATAGCCAAGTGGTGGGAGTGTCGGACTGCTGATCCAACGGTCGTGGGTTCCAGCCTCACTGGAGGCGTTTGTTGTGTCCTTGAGCAAGACACTTTATCCACACTGCTTCAGTCCACCCGGCTGTAAATTGGTACCAGCTAATTACCGGGAACCACGATTGTATTTGACAGACAGACAGATAGGTAGGTCTCACGGGACAGTGTGGAGGTAGGAGTAAAAAGGGGGTGGATGATTTTCTATATATTTCAGTACCGACCCTGCAAGTTACTCCAGTGTGTCTTGAAAAATAGGTTTATGAATATTTCTTGACTTTGTGAGGCTTGACTAGGTGTATTTCTTGAGTAAATCATAATTCTATGAAACTCAATGTTAGCTCCGGTTGATTTTGACATTTTGGAAAATGGCGCATGCTATGCTGTCTCACTGGTACAGTTTAGAATTTAAGGTATTTTTCGGGCATTTGTAGCGAAAATTTGAGGTGGTTATGACCCCACATTGGAATCATTTTCAGGAAACGTTGTGGTATTACAAGTGATAGAACAAGTCATAGTAAAGCCTCTGTGTCTCATATTTTCATGAAAACAATACCAACAAATTCAGTCGTGTTGAAATTTCTGGCCAAAAATAGGTGGGTGGGATAACAGTAAAAAAATAAATATACACATCTGATGCGGTTACTGCATTTTTATTGTGGCACGAGATATGTACTTCATTTGCGAGTATTTTTCAATATTTGTCGCAAGAGCTTCCTTAGTTCTATAACATAAAAAGTACAAATTCAATTCTTTTTCATCTGTTATTTCTGATTGAATATTACTCGGGTCCATCAGCAAAACCTGAGGTCAAATATTATTGGACTAGAGTATTCGTGATCGACTTCATGACTGTCTTGATATACAGTCATGATGGCTTACTCTTGTAAAGTGGCATTTTCCTGTGGAATTTTCAAAAACAGTGATAAAGTATCAAATTTACATATTTTTTAATTAAATAAATTGTGGGTAAATAGTAGTACAGTAGTTCATTGTTTATTGAAATAAAAAAAATCATTATTAATGACAAATTCATGAATATCCGAGAGAAAAAAAACATGTTTTTTTGGTAAAAATTGTATTGAAATCAACTGCTGGTGTATGTTTGTAAATGTAAACCAGGGTTCAATCCAAGTATGTATAGCCCCATTTCTCATTGTTTCGTGCCTTCTCATTGATTCGTGCCCATAGAAAACAAGTGAATAAGCATATTCTAAGAATAGTGTTAATTGAACATTATTTTTAAAAAGGTATTTTAAGTTGTATCCCATGGTTTTCTAAGTTACAGTTACATACAATTGTGATTTACCGCCTATTTTGTGATTTTTCTACATAGTTCCTTAATCTGAACAGGGTCTGTTCGCAAATGATGCATACAATACTTCTTTATTGTATGAGTGATCAAGGAATGTCATTGAAATGTGCAAAAAGTTGTAGGGCACGAACCTGATGAGAAGTTTCAAGATCAATCAGGCGACTTGGGTGGATTATTTCTAGGGACTCTAAGACTTGCATTAACAATTATTTTGGTGAATTCCTTATGTGCACTCAAAGTCAAGTGTTTGAACTTTATGTTGATGTATACATTTTCAGGAAATAATCAAAATATAACACACAATATGAATGTATGTGCTTAGGGGCACGGATCCATGAGAATATACTATGCTGTATTATGTATAATTAATATGTTCAGTTTTATAGAAAAATATAAAATGCTAATAAACAAATAGCAGCCATAACGACGCAACTTGATTGGGTCGGTGATGTTCTCGACTAGGACTAGAGCCTCCTTCCTTAGCTCAATATTAACCTGATTGCGAGAGGCGGTGATTTTTATAAGTGACAAAGTCGCCAGTCGTCCTCAACAAAGCGATCAATTTTGGCTATTTTCAACAGTCCTGAAGTGATGCCTTAGATAGAACTAGGTTGCCACAAAGTTGCCACGACTGAGACTATATCGAGAATAAATTCAATACAGTGGCTTTACCTAGGTTCTGGATAATAATACTATAATAGAATTGTTAAGGTATTAAATATGTCACGAAAACCCATGATACTGTTGATAAGTCGATTAAATACAATGTTAAAGGCATACATATCTACTGTAGTATTACCAAAAAAGGAATAATGATTCATGCGATGATTTGTATCATTATTTTACACATTTATAAGCGATCTTACACCAAAGAGAACAACGCTAGGTGAATTTGACAAACTACTTTTGTTGTTGTTGTTATTATTATAATGGAATTCAACCGCTGATTTTTCGGTGAATGGTGGAGGATGGGAATATACTGTAATGGGAGTCTGTTAAGCCAGGTTCTTTGAAACAGATTGAACAGCCTTTGAACAGCATGCACTGGTCGCACAGTTACAAGCAGCGGTGTTGGCAAAACATGGACGCCAAAGCATGCTATACGTAGAATATGGTTACCTAAGGCTAGATAGTAGCTAAAGCCGTTTGCGAACAACGCCTACCAAATCCTCCCATGCGTGTGCACAGACAGATGTGGCGGATTCTGAACACCCCACAATTAACTATGGTGCATGCTTTCATAAAGATCCTGATCAGCACATGCACAAGCACATGATGAGCAGGATATACGCTGGTCGCAAACTACAGTGACACCAGTTTCCATAGGTAGATATGTTATACCAATACACAGCGTGGCAAGGTAACTGCACGTGCAACATAGGCACGTATAGCCCTCAGTACAAATGATATATGGTGCTCAACGTATGCAATACACACATTGAAATCTAGGAGCTGTACGAAGTTCAATATTGAACGAATATACTGGGATTATATACCACATAATCCAGCCATGGGAATAGGCCAACAGAAAAGGTAGGACGGGCATGGCACGAACGATATAACTTTATTATCGGTAGGAACGCCACATTGTGTTATAAGGTTAGTATGGAAGGCTAAGTACACCAGTTACAATACCAATAAAATACAGCCTAGACGGCTTAATTACGATCACAATCAAGTGCCCAAACCGGTAGACGATATAGACAATATATTAAAGATGGCTGAGAGAAACTAGAAATCTAAGACAAATTCAACTACAAGATATAACGTATATAGGCAGTGTGTGACGTGGGCTCATTGGAAAACACTTTGAAGTGAAAGAAATGTTAACTAAATGTCACTGCGCAGCAAAACGGTAGGAGTCTCATTGATAACACATTAGTCCATAAACTCAGCAGTACTTTGTAAGATTGAGGGGTTGTATCTTCTGTTGATATATTTCATAACAATTGTATGGAATTGGACAGGAAACATGACACATACTATCATTTGTAATTTAAGTCACCATTCACTTGCATGTGATCGATCCATGATTGTATCAGTCGAGACATTTTAATAGGGTCTACATTATTGAAAAAAAGCACGATGAATCACTATGCCACAATATGTGTATGTAAAAACATGTTTTGCTTTGTTCTGGATTTAATTTTGTCAATTAAATCTGGGTCCTAAGAATACACGGAGGAGCCAGATAAAATCAAGGCCAGAGTAGACAAGGCAATTATCTTGAACCTACTTATACATGATGGAGCTGTATTATCCGTATTCAAACTTTTGAAATTAAGATGTATACCCAAAGGCGACTGGCAGCAGTGGACACAGCATGCTGATTAACATTTCCGTATAGTGCAAACAGCTGTAATTATGTATAAGGCGTAGTCTAGTTGGTACTTATTACCATATAATACATAGTATAGCGAATCATATCATCGTCCATTTCAGGATCCAAACCCTGTACACAGTTCAATATACGTCTATGCTGGGTCTCTGGCCTATGCATCGCTATCGCTGTCAAACTGCATGACCACCGAACAGGGAACACATGTCTCTCTCTCTCTCTCTCTCTCTCTCTCTCTCTCTCTCTATCTCTCTCTCTCTTCTTCTTCTTCTCTCTTCTCTCTCTCTCTCTCTGACAGAGAGAGAGAGAGATGAGAGAATGAGAGAGAGAGAGAGAGAGATGAGAGAGAGAGAGAGAGAGGGAGGGGGGAGGGAGGGAGGGAGGGAGGGAGGGAGATGTCAATTCCACAGTGCTGAACCATTTAGGGAGCTGCATGGGCATTAATTCTTCTTCTTCTAGTGATGAAGGTCAGGATTCTTGTCAGAATTAAATTTTAACCCCGCTTCTAATTGGTGGATTGCTTAATGCTCGAGTCACAGTGCTTTTAATCATGAAAAATGTATACTATGCATATGCAGGCGCGGATACAGAACTAATGCTCGAGTCACAGTGCTTTTAATCATGAAAAATGTATACTATGCATATGCAGGCGCGGATACAGAAGTAATTGCAGGTGTGTGGGGGGGGGGGGGGGGGGTCTGTAATTACAAGTCGGCATAGCTGACCTCCGCGAGCGCGAAATCGTAAAGTAGGGGGGTCTGGGGGTCCTCCCCGAGGAAATTTGTAGATGCAAGATCGCCGCAGATGCGATTTCCTGACACATAGGCCACGAAAAAAGTCATCCAACTATTCGAGTATTGTAGATTTTCGTCTTCTTTTTTTTGCCGGGAGTACGGGGGGTCCGGACCCATTGGACCCCCCCCCCTGTATCCGCACCTGCTATGCGTGCTTAAAGTTTTTTTATATTCAAATTCGTTCAAGTTGGTGCTAAGGCAATTATATTCTCAACTCGGTGCACCACTTTTGGAGGAAATGGAAAAAAAAGCAACAACAAAACCCCCAACAAGTTGACGTGCCAAAAGTTGAGATTGACGTTGAAGATTTAAACAAGTGTAATAGTTAGTCTATTCGAGTAGTGTCACTACATATGTATATAAGCAGGCACTAATTAAACGTCAGATCTGTATTGTTAAAATAAATGTATATTGTTTGATTTTGTGCAAAGACGACATTCCATTTACGAATTTATGTTGTTTCGCAACCAATACTCGATAGTCGCCAGTTGCCGTCATGTCCATAACATTTTCTTACTGTAATGCTTGTTGGGTGTTAACAACACAGGCAATGTGAATATCCCACACCCACTTGAATTCATGTTGTATAACAGACTCTATCTATACATATTGAATACAATGGAATTATTTTAGTAGCCCTGTGGTTAACAAGGCCGCAGTCAATGTGGCAGTCTTATCAGAATTAGGTTATTTCCCAATTTCTATATTAGCTTTGAAATTTTATACACTGTAAACTTTTGGCACCATGTTATTAATGGAGATGAAAAGAGACTAGTTAGATTGGCATATTTTGAAAATTTATCTTTACCAAATATGGCAAATAGCTATTGTAATAAACTGAATTTTTTTTTTCGCAAAGTAGGATTTGAACACGTGTGGGTTAATCAAAATATTGTTTCAGTATCTAGTTGAGTCCATGCCATACAAATAAAGTTACAGGATATATATGTTACCTTTTGGAAAGAAGTTCTACATAATAATGATAACACTGCAAGTGGTAATAAACTGCGTACATATAGGATTTTTATTAAAGTTAATTATAAGATGGAAAACTTTTTGCTTACCAATATAGATAAAGCTGCTATTTCAACTTTTATGAAAATTATTCGATTCGGCTCATATTTAAGGGTGGGAATTGGCTTGAACACCTTCCATACCCGGTTGTGAAAATTAGGATGTGTCCACTTTTTATTCTGAGGTGGAAACGGAAAAACATTTTGTTGTCAGATGTGAGAAACTAAATTGACATATTTAGTAAGATACAAGACATTATCCCCACTTTTATTAGCATGAATGATGATGATACATTTTATTAGCCAGGTTTTTTGAAAAAAAATCCAGGCTATTGGATTGGCGAAAGCCGGGCGGGCGGGCGGGCGGCGGGTGTGCGGGCGGGCGGTGGCGCGGTGGGCGGGCGGGCGGGCGGCGTCCACAATCGATGTTAAGTTTTCGTGTTTGAGTCCATTTCTTTGTTACTGTACCACCTAGGACCACCAAACTTTCACAGCTTCATAATCAAGGGGTGCCCACCCACATATCACTATCCAACATGTTACTTTTTTTTTAATTTCACCCATTTTTTCCGCGTAGTCGACTTAGCCATTTTCAATGTTAAGTTTTCGCGTTTACAATGTTAAGTTTTCGTGTTTAATAAGTCATTTCTTTGGTACTGTACCACCTAGGACCACCAAACTTTCACAGCTTCATAATCAAGGGGTACCCACCACATATCACTATCCAACATGTTACTTTTTTTTTTAACTTCACCCATTTTTTCCGCGCAGTCGACTTAGCCATTTTCAATGTTAAGTTTTCGCGTTTACAATGTTAAGTTTTCGTGTTTGAGTCCATTTCTTTGTTACTGTACCACCTAGGACCACCAAACTTTCACAGCTTCATAATCAAGGGGTGCCCACCACATATCACTATCCAACATGTTACTTTTTTTTTTATTTCACCCATTTTTTCCGCGTAGTCGACTTAGCCATTTTCAATGTTAAGTTTTCGCGTTTACAATGTTAAGTTTTCGTGTTTAAGTCCATTTCTTTGGTACTGTACCACCTAGGACCACCAAACTTTCACAGCTTCATAATCAAGGGGTACCCACCACATATCACTATCCAACATGTTACTTTTTTTTTTAACTTCACCCATTTTTTCCGCGCAGTCGACTTAGCCATTTTCAATGTTAAGTTTTCGCGTTTACAATGTTAAGTTTTCGTGTTTAAGTCCATTTCTTTGGTACTGTACCACCTAGGACCACCAAACTTTCACAGCTTCATAACCAAGGGGTGCCTACCACATACAACTATCCAACATGTGACCATTTTTTTTACCTTCACCTATTATTTCTACGTAATTGACTTAGCCATTTTCAACGTTAACTTTTTAACGTATGTTGGTTAAAGTTTTTTGGTTAAAAGTTTTTTGTTATACTATATCTCTGCAACTGCTTCGCCCATTACCTTGAAACTTCACATGGGTGTTTATCATCATCCATATTTTCATTCTAACCCCCAACCGTGCGTGCGGCCCCTTGTGCCCAATGTCAAGGTCAAATTACTTTTGAAATTCTTTTGTTAAAGTTTTTTTCGTGTACTATATCTCTGCAACTGCTTCACCCAATACCTTGATACTTCACATGGGTGTTTATCATCATTGTCACACCTGCTTGCTG
The DNA here is from genome assembly GCA_029237695.1 of Conchocele bisecta. Lineage (NCBI taxonomy): Eukaryota > Metazoa > Mollusca > Bivalvia > Lucinida > Thyasiridae > Conchocele > Conchocele bisecta. The sequence continues at coordinate 61,322,785 of CM055268.1, forward strand.
TGAAAGCGCGATTCCATGTGCACCCAATGTCTGAAGGTCTAAATTAGCTTTGAGAATGCGTTTTTTTGTTTTAAAGTTTTTTCGTTTGTTTAACTTTATCTATGCAAACTGGCTTCACCCTATTACCATTGATTACTTCACATTGGGTGTTTATTTATCTTCATTGGTCGCACCTGCTTGCGGAAAGCTAAGTCCCTCCCCCCACCTAGATAAACCAGTGCCCAATGTCTAAGGGTCAAATTACTTTTGAATTTTTTTTGTTAAACTAAGTTTTTTCGTTTGTATATATCTCTGCAACTGCTTCACACCCAATCTACCGCTTGAGATACTTACATCCAATGGGGTGTTTATTCTATCATTGTCGCAACATGCTTGCGGGATAAATGCGCGATCCTGTTGCCCTTTAGTCAAAGTTTCAAAGGCTTTCTTTGGAATTTTTTTCTTTTGTTTTTTTGTTAAAGTTTTTTCGTTTTTCGGGGTTTACTATTATCTCTGCTAAATCCTGCATTGCACCCAGTACCATGATTACTTCACATGGGTTGGGTTTGTTTATCATGCATTGTGTTCGACAACCCTGCCTGTTGGGAAGGAAAAGCTAGGGCGATATCGTCGCGGTCATTATTTGGCATACGTCCGTCCGTTCGTCCGTGTGTCCGGTTAAAGTTTTTTGGTTAAAGTTTTTCCTTCTACTATATCTATTTTGTTAGTGTCCATGCCTCGCCCCAAGGCGCGACATGCAGGCCATGGCCATCTAGTCTACAAAAAGTGGGTATAATTATGTTATCCAAGTGTCTATGCTTGGAAAAAACCTGGCCTTCGTGCTCGTTTCTTGTTTTATTATGAGTAACATTGAATATGATATTAGTAAAATTTGTATAGAAGGAATTCATAGGATGTATATATTTAGAAACTAGGAAGTAGATAATAAAAGAAATTTGATTTAGATGATACATTTTTCATGACGTACTTCGCTTTAGTATTCCTCAGGTGTGATACAGTAGATAATGTAGAATTGTGTTCTTAACTTGAACTACCCATCAGGGATCAGTTTACAGAGCGAAGTGGGCGAAATTCTCTCCCTAAATTGTCTGACTTCTCCCTATTTTGAGTTGAGGGAGAAGTTTTTCACTAAATAAAATAGAAATTTTGGAAAAAATGGTCTATTTTCTCATTTTTTTAGTGAAAACTTCTCCATATTTTGAAGGGCTAGCTTGAACCCTGCCCATATAATGTTTGATACATGTGTAATAATTATGTATGTCCATTGTGAATGTATGTCTATATCATTGTTTTATGTTAGTTGTTTTGTATTAGGTTTTTAAGCCATTAAACTTGATTTGATTTTACTGTATTCTTACTATATCCAACATCGGTAGTAAGCTTTTTGACTTCTTAGACGTATCTTTTATGTATTCTGAAGTAATTCTAATATAGTGTTTCCCCTACGTAGGAATAGGAGGGCGCGGCGCCCTGCCCCAGGGATTCCGCTGGCAATCGCCACTTTCGCAATTGGCGATAAAAATAAACAATTGGCGATAAAAAATGACGATAAAAAATGACGATAAAAAATTACAATTTTCGAGAAAAAAAACCCTTTTTTTTTTTTTTTTTTTTTTTTTTTTAGAAAATTGTAATTTTTTATCGCCAATTGTTTTTTTTTTTTTGAAGTGGCGATTTTTTTATTTTCCCCAGCGGAATCCCTGCTGCCCCCTTTTTGGCTGTGCCCTCGTGGTCGTTTTTCCATAATTGTCTGCTCTTTTCTGGCTAATCTTCAAATCAGATCGTGTTGACATTGATATTGATTTTCTAGCCAATGTGACGTATTGTGTGGGTCAATTAGGGTCTTGTGTCACCAAATATATATATATATTTTTTTATTAATCTTTAATGCTCTTTGTTACATGTACAATGTATATAATACATAACGTACAATCATACACATAGTTGACATGGTCAAAATAATATATTGTATACATGTATGCGTAAAGAATACAAAAGACCGTGATCTCACAAATAGAAAATCAAATATTTATGACAATGGCCATCTGAAGGTGCCGACAAATCAGTCACTATCCACGCACACCGATGATACTGTGATATTTTGTTCCCAACGGGATCGATCATATTTAAAAAGGCACAAAATAACATGATGTGTTATGTAAAAATCACACTGTTTAGTTTGGTGAAACATGTATACAACCAAGAGATATACTGCGTCACAATTCCTATAAGACATATTTCTCCAGTCACAGACACAGAAGAAAAGCACTGCACACATTACCAGTCAATTCAGACTTCCAAAATCAAACATTGTCCAGTCATTAAAGGAGATATAACCATGTTCTATTTTTGCGGTAATCTTATGTATTCATCATTTATATATCAAATAAAACAAATTTCACAGTAATCCGACCAGTATGTGCCGTTCTTTTTGTTTTGTTTACCACAGTTATTTCCCTTTGCGGTCATGTGGGTATTGATGTATAAGTACCAGTAGTACTTCCGAAATGTATTCATAATACGATTATTACACTTAATAGCTCAACAAACTACTTAGAACTCCATTTCATTAGAGCGCTGATTAAAATATATGGGACCCTAATTGTACTGAATAAAAATAAAAATGATCTAGTTTCAAACTACATACTGAAATGCGACAGTGGGTGACAAAATGGACATACTGTGCACTTTCCAACAGCTGTAGGATGCCAGTCTGTATATCTGTATATACATGTATTTATATTTACATCATCAGGTTACAATCTATGTTTTCCCCCGATAGTACTTATATATAATGCTAAATCAGACAGGCAACAGAGTAGACACTTATCAGAGCTGTCAGGTGCATAGATGGATCTGGTGCTATGCTGGGCAAACTGTCATTATTGTAGGCCATTGTCCACTTACAATGAAACAATGCTGCACATGGGGCCAATTAAGGAAATCCAAATGCCCGGGGGGGGGGGGGGAGGGGTGCACTATAAAGCAAGTGACGGCTATATCCCGAGGTCATGTAGTTTGAAGATTTTTGATTACACTGGTCACAAATCACACAAACCCCATTTCTCCAGTCACAGCCACATATAGGACCAAGCTATGTTTACTCAATGTAACCCCAATTTGGCAAAACATCAAACCATTGAAATTATCCCGACTTCACAATCCCCTAATCAGAGAGAAAGGTGATCATTACTCTAATATCGTCATAAACTTTGTGTGCAGAGATTTGTGCTCTGTTTACCCACACAAAGTTCACAGAACAGTAACTTTCATTCATAAAGTAATCCATTCAGCGGAATTCCCTTGTAACTGATACACTCACAGAGCTCCAGCTAAGGTGCGGTGCATACATGTATTTGCGTAAATACCCAATTAAAATTGTCAAAAACCCAATTGAAATCAGAAGTAGTGAGTATCAAAAAGCAATGAAAAATTTGTGGTATCTTTATCATGCTACAGAAAACAATGAACAGACCACAAATATAGCATATTTTCTTATTTTTCCATGAAAACACATCTTGGTATTTCATTAGAATTGTCTCCAAGGAGACAATTCTAATGAAATACCAAGATATGTTTTCATTTAGAAGCAAACTATTCAATAAGTGCGGTCTGCTGATGTGTAAACAGTGTGATCAGGTTGATCGGGGGTGTAACTCTTGTAACGTGTATCGTGGGATGTCGGACCTGGGGCTGTATGAAATATAGAGAAAAGCAAGCTATTCCAGTGTCGTCCAACGGATAGATCGAGTGACGAACACTTGGAAAGCCGGCTTTATATACCGTGTCCTATCTCGTAACATGACCTTTAAACCTTCGGACATGACTTCGGCCAGACCTATAAATCACTAGTGTGACCCCTTTCCGGCAATAACTCAATGCCTAGTATTATATAGAAATGACATGTAATCGGTGTGTTACATAAGTTTCCCTTCCTGATAGCGTACACATGCTGACCGCTGTATATTACTGTATCTCGTAAACCCCGTGCAGGCACCGGGGCGGGATCAACTGATCCTGAGAATAGTGCTGCAGTAGCCATTGCTTGTCGTAAAAGGCGACTAAACTGGCTTAACGATTGGGTTCATACTTTCCGGAACCCACTATACCGGATTTGGCCCTCATGTACATTTTTGGCTTTCTTGTATGTGAGAGTTGAGTCAGGATATGCCCCATATATAAAAGTAAGATTAGCGCTAATCCTATTACTTATAGGGGATGGGATAAATGATGCTGGTGTGGCGAGGGCCTGGCACCAGATCAGGTTGTTCTAATTTCAAGACTGAATATATATTTTGATTGTAAATATTGAGTTCTGAAGTTGGGATTTACCCCCCTCGGACAGGTGGATACGGGACTCGACCCCGTTGACCCGTCTGCGTGTAGACTCCCTGAGGCTTGTACCTCTATGTCAGAAAAGCGGACGTTAAACCCTATTCACTCACTCACTCACTGTATCTCGTAAACCCACCGTTGTGACAATTCTCTCACCGAACTGAAAAGTGATGTCCCCATCACAACAACGTCTCCAAATATAAGGGGAGGGTGTTTATACATTGGTGCTACTGACGTGGTGTCACCCCACCATCTCCAAGTATTTATCAATCCTGATTGCATGATCATCACGTCGTACATTTTGAACAAAGTATATACAAACATATATCTATATATATAAAACAAAGAACGAAATTTACAAGTACATGGTATGAATTACTGGATCATGCTACAATACGTGTTCACGTGGTATAGTGAGTCAACACTCTTAATCAACAGTTCAAATACATGTCAATATACAAAACATGTTATGCATATGGTAATATTCCAGACAAATGACGAAACATATTTTATCCTATACCAATAACTCTCCATTCTTGGTAAAGTTTGTATCCACTTTGCGCACTTCAGCAACGTCGTCACATATGCATGATCGTTTGTAGTGTAGGTTTCCATGTAATGGAGTAGCAACTAAAAGTCGTATGTTCCTCATCGATTGTAGCATGTATGGAATCACACTAAAGGTACTGGTGTCACAATATGAAACAATAGTAAAAATACCACAGCTCGAACAGCAGGCACAAAGCAAGAAAGCTCAATAATGGTGACAGGATACAATGCATCACCCATCACCCAACTTTCCAGATGTACCTCCATGACCAGGCAAGTAGTAAAATCACGAGTGTACATGAAAAGTACCGAAGTTATATATAATAACCCCAAATTGTTTAACCAGGGATTTGGAGAAGACAGGCGTAGGAAGGGTAGCCTTCGCATTATAATGGTGCATTGTACCATACACATTATTCAATGGCATGAGGAGCAGTCAGTCCGGGTTTGCACGTTAAGTCTGAGTTGAAATCAGTGCAAATTGGGACGGAATTGCAAAGCCCTGGTGAACCACCCATAAGTACGCAGCAAATGGCGTACTCAGAATGCGTCTGAGTTTCAGCGCTGCTATTGGGCCCACATATATGCTCGAACGGGGACAAATAGAAGATTTCGGGAGCTTCTGTATAATATCAAAGTCACCCAATCAAGCGTCAAGTTCGGAAGCAATGTCCCAGAAATTTGATGGACGTTAGAAATGAAAGTCCATGAAAATGGAGGTCATGTATGCTCATTATTGGTAGTCGCATAACAGTATGTGTGACACATGTGTGTCCATTGGTAAGTTCAAGCACTAACCTGGATGAATTCGAACGTCTGACAAACTGGTACATTATGATTATAAATGTGAATAACATGAATAACCCAGCAATGTCTGCTGCGGTTGAGGCGTGTACATATACAATGGGATAGTGACTGGGGATGTGTCCGTTTGTTGTGTAGTAGGCATTGGATTGTATATAAATGAAGGCTGTGTAGTCGGTAGTGAATGTGCATTGTGAATGCTGCCGGCAAGTACTAACGCTGATAATAATTGTTTGTATTTGTAAAATAGTATCATGGATGCAGTTATAGCGATGCCTGCACATACCAGGGATGTAATGGCTAATATTAGTTCAGTGGATATACCGCCATCCACGGTTAGTCTACCATCTAAAATGGGCTCCGCGAGGGATTGAAAAATCACCTGATTTCGTTTGGCTAATGAAACCATTTTTGTTAGACTTAAATGGTCTGCTTGATCATTTGCTATGATGTCAGAAAAATTGTGGCTGAATAAATTGAAGGGTGGAATTTTAATATTCAAGGGGGTAGTGAACGATGTATTTGCAAGGATGTGCCTTATGTCGTTTTCGGTAAAGAATTCCTGTAGCCCATTTCATCAACATTGCAAAGTATACTTTAGTAGCAAATTATACTTTGAGGGAGAAATTTTCAATTTTTTTTTAAATTTATTAATTTTTATTATACTGAATTTATTACATTATCACAGCCATTTAATGGCTGTGATAATGTAATAAATTCAGTATAATAATTCTGCATACTTTTAATCATGAAATATATGCATTTGTTAGTTATATATGAAATAATGCATTTCAGGAAAAATAAATGATTACTCCCTCAAAGTATACTTTGCTAGTAAAGTATACTTTGCAATGTTGATGAAATAGGCTACTGATGTAGTGCCAAATTAACAGGATGCATTTTCGTGATGTGTGTGAATCTGTTGTGACATGCATTCCACCTTTCCGGAAAGTATGTGGACGTCGTGTTGATAGAACACCGACACGGTACATCTATGGTACAGAATGAACAGCCAGGTGTAGTCCTATTTGTTTTGTGACAATTGAATGTTATGTTTTCTGTATTATAAACAATGAACTGTGAACTTGTCAGTTGCACCATTGATGGTCTGATAGCATTTTGTACGAAGCGAAAGTCACATAAATCTCGGATGAGCGACTTATTTCCAAGCCATAGAGCTACAGAACAGCTAACAACTGACAGAGGGGTCAATGGGACATTTGAGGGACAGTGTAGTTTATTTTGAAAAGCCGAACATTTTTCAATCATGTTTCGTGATAGTTCACTGTAATAAGTTGAATCTCTGGTGATTGCAAGATATCCCGGAAGATCAAGTAGTTTCGAAGCATGTGTTGAGTTATGTGCAACTGGGACGGGGAACGATAAAATGCGATACAGGTGTGTGTATGACTGTACCGAGGAAACTGGAAATTTTATGGAGATATAGATGGCGTCATTTCGTCTAAAAGACACAAGGTTGGCGTGAGAATAGTAGAAGGACGGGTCAGTGTGCACTAGGTGAAATTTCTTGTGATATTGTAGGCGTTTCTGTATGTGACGTATGGCAGTTGAAAGCGTGTGATATGGAATTATATTTGGGGACAGTTTTCCTTGTAGCAGAGTAATAATGCCATTGAATAAATTTCGGAAACGGTTTTGTATTTGCCAACTTAAACTCAGTTGTTCGATAAGTTTAGAAATAGGTCCTTGTCCATGTCTAAAGACCTCTTGACATTTGATTGTAATTGTAGAATGCCATTATGATTTTCAGTGATACCATGCACTGCGTTGCTCAAACGTTTATCTGTGGCATACATGAAAGATGAAAGCAGTTCCGTCTGATTGTTAAAGGCGGCTGCCATCTTTTCATTCCGATTTTCGGCGGCTTGCACGTGTCGTGCTAGTGTTATAAGGTCATCCGTTGTTGCTAATCCAAATAGCGATTTTGATATGGAGCCTATGAACGGCAAAAGAGACCTGTGTTTCCGTTTGGGAAGTTGGAATTTGTGGTTTGGCAATATTGCATAGATATTGTCGAGCATGTCCATAATATTTTGAGATGCATCCTCATGTACTTTGTATAGGTGTGTAAGTAATAGTTTAATGTGCTTACATGAACAATTTGGGTATATATTCTGGTCTGTAGGTATAACTGGCAATTCCAGAACAAATGTATGTTTCCAGTGATCAGCAGCAAACGATACATCGTGTTCTTTTATGAATGTTACACCATAGTTCAGACGTAGATGAGTTTGAAGTTCGGCACTGCACAACGTCAGCAAGGCGATGAGAATCAGACACACCATGTTGCCCTAAAAAAAAATAGAAGAGGAAAAAAAATATTGATAGTGAGGGCGACAAAAAAAATAGTTGCAAGAACGGCGAGGAGGGGCTTCAAATCCTTTCTCCTTCTAGCCTTTAGACGAAACAGTTTAATGGTCAAGGCGATGGTTCATGCAAATATTCTGTAGTAATAAAATAGATATCTAAACAAAAATAGGACAACATTAGGAAAATGGCAATGCTAGATTGCATTCAAACCACAGTCTGAAGTGCCTTAAAGAATGTTTGCTTCATGTATACTTTATAGAAGACATACTAAGTATCAATGCATGCAAAATGAACATTTTGTACCCGCACGAAAACGCATTATTCGAACGAGAGCAGCAAAGCTCGTTATGCAATCGTAAACTGTATCATTGAAGTGTGTGTGATTGTATTTGTACATGTATGTATGCATGAAGAATCTATGACCTGTGGAAGTATTTTGGACCACTATGTTTGCGACGTCGACCCTGTAATGTGTGTGTAGCGTGATATTGGCGAACTAGTTCAGGTGTCAAATTTGCTTCCGGTTCCCATGTGGTATCTGAAAAGCCTGTCCATTTCACCCGGTACAATCTTTTTCCCGCTACATGCTTGACTCCCAGTATGTTGTCGACTGTGTACCAGGTGTCGGTGGTGCCAGCCGGCTTGTCCACCTGAGATTCGGACATTGACTCTTCTACCACTGTCGCCGGATCGGGGTACTGGCTCATCTTCAGTTCGCCTTCCTGCCTGGTCAGATGGTGGTTCATCCAACATGACCGGTTTGTAATGCCTCTGCCGAGGGTCGTAGTATGGCTTAAGGCGATTTGGCGTGTACCAGGTGGTTTTCAGCGGCTTATCTGCTCCACATTTACACAAACGGAACGTATTGTTTGGACCTTTCCCCACAATAGCAAGCGGCTCGCTGTACTTGGGGCAAAGCTTCTTAGACATACCCACTGGTGTCTGTTCTTGGCGTAGCAAGACGCGCTGACCAACTTTGAAATTTGGCTCAGCAGCGGACTGGTCGTATCTGGCCTTCTGTCTCGCCTGAGCTTCTCGTCTACGTTTTGCAGCTATTTCGTTTGTAATGTTGATTGTAACTTGGAGCTGGTCTAAGTGTTCTTTGGCAGACTTGCCAAGTGTGTCTTTTGGGATGAGAGATGTGTCAATAGGGGCTCTCATTTCTCTACCAAAGAGCATGTAATACGGAGAGTATTCCGTTGTGGAAGAGACCGTCATCCTGAAGGCCATCATGATTCCGGGAAGAAGCTTCGGCCAATTTGTGTGTTCCTTGTCACAATATGTCCTCAAGGACTGTAGCAACGAGCTATTGACCCTTTCAACAGTAGAGTTAGTCTGTGGGTGATAGCTCGAAGTATTGTGTCTGGTTACTTGAAAAAGCTCACAAAGGGCGGAAACAAGCTTGGACATGAAGTTCTTCCCTCGATCGGATACCAGGACATGCGGACAGCCGTACCTAGTAAAGATTTCCGAGTATAGCACCCTGGCTATCTCAGTTGCCTCTTGTGTGACCAATGGAAACGCCTCACACCATGATGTAAACGAGTCAACAATCAAAAGGACATATTTGAATTTGTCCGGTGTAGTTGTCAATGGACCTAGAATGTCAATGTGGAGGCGAGAGAATGGCTCGGAAATAGGCATCGGTGTCAAGGGTGCCTTGTGGCTACCGTACTGACGTTTGGAAGTCTGGCATTTTTCACAACTTTGAACATGGGAATAGATGTCCCGATAGGAATTGGGCCAAAAGTACCGAAACCTGATGGATGCATAGGTTTTATCGAAACCCCTATGACCTCCACCTGCTTGGCAATCATGAAACGACAAAACGACATCTTCTCTGAGTACCCGAGGGACAGCCACTTGTCGGATTTGCCTAGCTTCACGGGGAACCCCACGTGATCTGACGGAAAAGATATGATACAGAATACCATCCAGTATAACATATTGTGCAGATTCTGCAACCACCCTCTTGGACAGAATGTTGTCATCGGGCAGTCTCGAGTGAACCATGTACTCAAGTATATGTTTAAAATCGGGACAGTTCCACTGTAGTTTGGTCAAGTCCTCCATGTTTTGTGCATCAATGTCCGGTATCTTACTCGTGTCAGAATCATCCGGCTCCGTGAGTTCTTGAGCTGCCGAAATAATTGGGATCGGGCTCGTGTCCTGCTGGTGACCATACTCTAGCTCAACCTGGTAATGAGTATCTGACTTCGTGTCTACCATGTCTGAGGCTGCATTGACACATTGAGTGTCTACTACAGGGCTAACTGAATCAACCGGATATGGTCGTCGGGAAAGAGCATCGGCATTTTGGTTGGTTACCCCAGCCTTGTGGACAATTGTAAAATTGTACCCTTGAAGTTTCAACGACCATCTGGCCAGTCTACCGGTTTCATCCTTGATTTTCTTAAGCCACTGCAATGCAATGTTGTCAGTGTATACTGTGAAATGATTGTGTGCCAGATAAGGATGGTAGGTCCTAACTGCCTCGACCAATGCCAAACATTCACGCTGTGATACAGACCAGTTAAATTCTGTACCACGAAGTGATCTACCGCCATATGAGATAACCCGTTCAATGCCGTCTTCAGCAACCTGACCAAGAACATAGCCAATCGCAGTACCTGATGCATCCGTTGACAATATGAACTCCTTTTGCATGTCTGGGAATCCCAAAATGGGTGGGGAAATCAGTCTATCTTTGAGTATATTGAATGAAGTTTCACATTCTGGTGACCAGTCAAATTTGATGTCTTTGCGTAACAACTTGTTCAAGGGACTTGTGATTTTGGAATAATTTTTCACAAAGCGTCTGTAATAATTGGTAAGGCCTAAAAATTGCCGAACTTCCTTTGGTGTTTTGGGAGCAGGATAGTCCTTAACAACTTGGATTTTGGACGGGTTCACTTCAACACCATCTTTAGACAGAATGTGACTAAGGTACTCTACTTTTCTAGTGGCAAATTGACATTTTAATGGGTGAAGCTTGAGATTGGCTTGTCTAAGGCGATCAAAAACGTTGCCTAACAGGTCTAAATGCTCTGTGAAGTTGGCACTGAACAGAAGGATATCATCTATATAAACCAATGCACATTTCCAATTCAATCCCTGTAAAACCTTGCTCATTACCATTTGGAACGACATGGGAGCATTCATCAAGCCAAAACTTAGCCGACGGAACTGGAAAGTTCCGTGTCTGGATATGAAAGCAGTCTTGTGCTTGGTTTCATCATCCAAGGGAATCTGATGGAACCCTGATTTGAGATCTAGTACCGTAAATACCTTAGCATTCGCATTGCCAATGGTGTCAAAAATGCACTCTAAACGAGGCAATGGGGAGTTGATTGGAACGGTGACGTTATTCAAACGTCGGTAATCAATACAGAACCGGAAAGAATTGTCCTTCTTTTTTATCATCACTACGGGACTAGTCCAAACCGAATCTGAGGGCTCTATAATCTCACTTTGTAGCATGTCATCTATATGTTTCCCAATTTCATCGTTGACCTGTGGGGATGTGCGATAAAATCGTTGCCTCTGAGGGGCTGCATCCCCGGTCTCTATGCGATGATGGTGCAAATTTGTGCAACCCAATTCTGAAGTGTCCTTAGCAAACACATCTCTATTCTTACCAATAAATGTAAGGAGACTTTGTTTTTGATCAGGAGACAGATCAGAATCATCCAGAGAAATGCCAAGATCTTTTGCTATTTTAATGAGATCTTCGTCACTTTCTGCTGCCTCTGTGGTGGCAGATGCAACACAATGATCAGTGACTACGTCCCCCTGTGTACATGTACTAGTATCGTTATCATCAAATGGGATAACAGTGTCCTCATCTACAGCAAATAGCTTGCCCAGTACTTGTGCAGGGCGCAAGTGTATGGGTGTTTGTGTAGGATTGATGAGTCGACACACTGCTTTCCCTGTTCGGCAAGTCACTAGAACCCTGGCACCAGCAAGATGTAGTGAGGATGATAACGTGGAAATTGGTTCTAGTAAAGCAACACCACCATTCGGGATTCTGGACAGTCGGACAGGGACTACAGTTTCAGACAATGGATGTATGGTGACACTTCTTACAGTTCTGGCCAAGCCAATATTAAATGAAGTAGAAGTACTTGAAACGAAATTCACAACAGAAGGAATTCCAGAATCTGTCAAGAGCGTCATTGTATCCATGTCAATTATGCAGTTGTTGTTGCGCAAAAAGTAAATTCCTAGAACTACGGAATGGTGTAAACGTTGAAAAACGTGGAACTTTTGCTGAAATGTAGCATCTCCGATTTTCACAGGTAATATCACCGTACCGGTAATGTCATGAACAGTACCGCATATCCCAACCACTTTATGTAACGTTGGTGCATGTATTGTGTAAAGACGTGAATCTATTTTCTTCAAAAGGGACTGTGAAATGCATGACAAACTAGCACCTGTATCTATTAGGCTATGAGCATGTACGCCTTGAATTGTAATTTTGATTGTATTGGAATCTATAGGCGTTGAAAATGCGATAGATGGACAAGTATTGTTTGTCTTTGATGAATCCGGCCTTGCCATGGGAGTCCCTTTTAAACCCTTGGCAGGCGAAAAATCCTACATGTGTTTTGACCTCATGCAAACGCTGCCGAAATGGCCGCGCACGCCGCATTTCGTGCAGTTTTTGTTTTTAGCGGGACAGTCGATCCTAGAGTGTGCTGAACTCCCACAACCGTAGCACCGGTAGTTATGTGTGTTGTTTTGTCCGTAAAATGGTTTATGTGTGTTAGTGTTGCCATTGCGGCTTGGTCTGGAAGGCGAGTCATTGTAAGCGGGCTGTGTGTTACGGAACTGCACGTGTTTGTTCCGTGACGTAGAGTCGGAACGATCGTTCCGGTATCTCGGACCAGGTGATCGTGTACGATCATACCTGTCACGTGAAAATGCCCTATCATGTGAAAACGACCTGTCATTTCAAGTGAGGGTGTAATCCCTTTTATAATAGCCCCCATGATTTGTTCTTCTGTGAGTTTTAGACTGTTCCCTTCCCGTTTCATATAGGTGATATATTCATTTACGGACTCTGAATGTATTTGGTCACGGTGATATAGGTCACCCACATGAGCCCATGTCATGTGGCGTAGAGGGTAAAAACGGGTAGCAAATGCCGTCGTTACACCGTCGATACTTTGTTTTTGGGTGGGGGTGAGACTTTCAAACCAGTCGTGGGCGGTATCATCCAAAAGTAGGGGAAACAGACGAACCCTATCATCATCCTTCAGACCCTTGAAATCCGCGTACTGAACGAACCGTGCCATCCACCTATGAGCATCTGTGACACCAGAAAACCTTGGGCAAATGAGTGATTCCATACCTCTAAGTTCGACTGGTGACGTGGACTCTTCATTGACTGTATGCAGAAACTTGCTGGTGCTCCTGGTAACGCGGCTGGTGTTGGTTGGTCGGCCGCCTCTGGGCATATACGTCGTCTACTGTGTTGCTTGGGGAATTCGTAGATTACTCGCTTAGCTGTGGAGGACCGTGACTCGATCCGGTTCTTCCACCAATTGTGATCAGGTTGATCGGGGGTGTAACTCTTGTAACGTGTATCGTGGGATGTCGGACCTGGGGCTGTATGAAATATAGAGAAAAGCAAGCTATTCCAGTGTCGTCCAACGGATAGATCGAGTGACGAACACTTGGAAAGCCGGCTTTATATACCGTGTCCTATCTCGTAACATGACCTTTAAACCTTCGGACATGACTTCGGCCAGACCTATAAATCACTAGTGTGACCCCTTTCCGGCAATAACTCAATGCCTAGTATTATATAGAAATGACATGTAATCGGTGTGTTACATAAGTTTCCCTTCCTGATAGCGTACACATGCTGACCGCTGTATATTACTGTATCTCGTAAACCCGCCATTGTGACAACAGTAGTGTGATTTTATTTTACACAGTCACAATGGAGTTCTGGTGCCGGCTCTGAATTGTTTATGATTTCTGGTTCAATTTCTGGAGACTGTGTTTCCACTGATGTCTTCGTCATTTGGTCATAATGACGTCGTCATGTCTTGTCGCTGGTCACGACCTTGGTATCTTGCACATTTGGTTTGATAAGATACAAACGTGTGCATAGATTTCTGCCGAGAAACAACTTCGCAGGAGTTTCCTTGGTTGTGGGATGTGGCGTGTTCCTGTAGGCTAACTAGAAATTTTAGATTTTTTTTGTAGACTGTACCGGCCTCTGGAGTTGCCGATTTCATTGCGATTTTGAATGTTTGCACAAAACGTTCAGCCGGTCCGTTGCTGACGGGGTGCTGACCGTTTGTGGGTAATTCCATTGCGTTTGACAAATTCCTGGAATTGTTCCGAAGTAAACTGACTTCCGTTGTCACTGACGATATACTTCGGCAAACCGGTACGTCCAAAGATGGTTCTAAGAACTTCGACCATGTTTAACGCCGTCGTTCGTTTCATCACCTGGATTTCTGGCCATTTGGAGTGAGCGTCGACCATAATTAAGTACATGTAACCCATGAATGGTCCGGCAAAGTCGATGTACGTGTTCCCATGGAGCGGAGGGCCATTCCCATGGATGCAGTTCTACTTTTGTTGGCTTGTTCTGATGTACTTGACAGCCTGAACACCGTTTTGTTAACTGTTCAATTTCCTTGTCAAGACCTGGCCACCAGAAGTAACTTCTGCTGAGTGCTTTCATTTTCACAATACCGACATGGCCTTCATGTAATTCATTGAGAACTTCTCAACTTTGGTGGTATGATGACGGGTATTCCCCACATTAAACATCCCTGTTCAACTGATAGTTCATTTCTGCGAATGTAGAATGCATGTAATGTAGCGTCACCCAGCTTATGCTTCCAGCCGTTTTGTGTTAATTCCAACACATTTGATAGCACTGGGTCGCGCTGCGTTTCATATGCTATTTTCATTGCCGTTACTGGTAGATTTTCAATTTGTGACACATTGAAAAGTTCTACTGGGTCAGTCTATGACTTTTTCTCTTGCTCTGGGCATGGTAACCGTGACCGTCCATTAGCATTTGCGTTTGCTGTGGTATTTCTGTACTCGATAGGGCCTGGCACCAGATCAGGTTGTTCTAATTTCAGGACTGAATATATATTTTAATTGTAAATATTGAGTTCTGAAGTTGGGATTTACCCCCCTTGGACAGGTGGATACGGGACACGACCCCGTTGACCCGTCTGCGTGTAGACTCCCTGAGGCTTGTACCTCTATGTCAGAAAAGCGGACGTTAAACCCTATTCACTCACTCACTCACTCACTCACTCACTCTGTACTCGATTGTGTAATCGTAGCCTTGCAATTCGATTGCATATCGCTGTAGTCGGGCGGCTGTAGTTGCTGGTATTCCTTTCTTTGGACCAAGTATGGTAAGAAGCGGCTGATGATCAGTGACTAGTACAAATTTCCGCCCATACAGGTAACAGTGGAATTTCCTCACTGCCCATATGATTGATAACGCTTCCTTGGGGATTTGCGCGTAATTTGTCTCAGCTGTGCTCAGGGAGCGCGATGCAAATGCGATTGGTCGTTCCTCGCCACTTGTCATAAAAGTGCGACAGTACACATCGTAATCCATAGGCTGATGCGTCACACGCGAGTCTTATCTGGGTTGTAATGTGTTAACACAGTGTCTGACGTGATCAGTTCCTTCACTTTCATGAACACATTGTCCGCGGATTGTGACCATTTAATTGTCACATCTTTTCTCAACAGCTTGTTTAATGGGTGCACGATAATTGCCATATTTGGAATAAATTTTCCATAGTTGTTGACAAGTCCTAAGAACGCTCTTAGTTGTGTCGCAGTTTCTGGTTTCGGCGCATTCATCATTGCGTGAATCTTTTCTGGTGTCTTGTGCAGTCCATCTGCATCAATGATATGCCCACAGCACATGTATGTAATTTCCTTCTGGAAGAAACTTCATTTTTCCAAGTTTGCACGGAGGTTGTAGTCCTGTAGACGTTGCAACACTAATTGAAGAGTGTGGA
Source organism: Conchocele bisecta (assembly GCA_029237695.1). NCBI lineage: Eukaryota > Metazoa > Mollusca > Bivalvia > Lucinida > Thyasiridae > Conchocele > Conchocele bisecta. The sequence continues at coordinate 61,338,828 of CM055268.1, forward strand.
GGTGCTCTTCGTCCGTTTTACCTGTGATGATCATATTGTCGAGGATGCAGCTTGTGTTTGGTATTGTCTCGCCCGCGATAGCGGAAAGCGAGACATAGGTTTTGCTTTTCCGGAGTCGTCGGCGGCGGCGTCATCATTCAATGTTAAGTTTTTGTGTTACGGTCATTACTTCAACACCTTATCAGCTACAGTCATCAAACTTTATACATACCTTTAATATGATATGTGGATGGATATACGACTATTAAATATTTTTTTATCGGGCCCCAGGGTCAAGGTCAAGGCGGAAAAAGGCGAGACATTTGATTCCGCGGAATTCTTGTTTCTTTCAATACCTGATCCATGGTGCCTTGCCATATAGTGGGGGCAGATGTGATTCCGAACACTAAGCGGTTGTACTGATACAGTCCTTTGCTTGTCTTGATTATCAGATACTTCTTGGAGTCATCGTTCAATTCCAACTGTAAGTAGGCTTGGCACAGGTCTATTTTCGTGTATTTCTGTCCACCAGCCAGTGACGCAAAAATATCTTCTATTTTCTATCTTCTATTATACAGGTCCACTTGCAGCTGTGGGTTAACCGTCACTTTAAGCGGTGCCATCAGATTTCGGTATCGGGGACTATCGGTGTGGCCCATTTGCTGATATCCTTCCTTGAGATAATTCCATCTTTCTCTAGCCTGTCCAGCTGTGTCAACCTTGTTTCTCAATGCATACGGTACTGGCCGTGCCTTGCAGAAATTTGGCTGTGCATTTTCGTTCAATGTAAGGATTGCCTTCACACCTTTACCACTTCCTATTTGCTGTTTGAACACGGTGTCATATTTCTGCAGTATTTCATTTAGCTTATCTGAAGAACTGACTTGTGTCTACAGCAATTTGATTGCATTCCAATCAAGTTTTATCTGTTTCAGCCATGAGTGTCCAAATAATGAGGGCCTGTTTGTTTTCACAACATACAAGCCTAAATTACATTCCTGGTTCCCACATCGGACATTGACCTGAATTGTTCCAGCTGGCTTTATCACTTCGCCAGCGTATGTCCTTAGTACGGTTGTTGTTTCAGCTAATTGCCTGTTATTAAACAACTTCAAGTACAGGTCGTGGGAGATCACTGATATCGCGGACCCAGTGTCTAATTCCATCTGCAGCTGTTTGACATCTACAGTGGGTGTAACGGTAATTGGATCTGAGCTGCCAGAGTTAATCCGTAAAACACTGATAAATTCCTCAGGATCTCGTTTTTCTGACTTTATAGAGTACATGTATATACAGTCAAACCTGTGCTAAAGACCACCTCCGAATAGCAATCACCTGGCTGTAAAGGCCACACTTGTGTTGTCCCAATGACACAATTACTATATAAATGACCCTGTGAATAAAGACCACCTGTGAACAAAGGCCAGATTGTTAACTTCCCATGGCTGGCCTTTATACACAGGTTTGACTGTACTCTTTTTGTTGACTTGTGATGTTTGTTTCTTAGTTGTCCTTTCTTGGAGAGACAAGCAGATTCAATGTGTCTTGCAGAAATTCCACTGTGCATCTTTAAAGTGACATTCTCCTGGAGTATGCCCTTTTCTGTCGCATCTGAAACATGGTTTCAGCGCCTGTGGTTTTTGTGCGGCAGGCGTTTTCTTGACTTATGCACAGGTTCTGGCCTGTGCTGCTGCTGAAGTTCGGTGGCGTCCTTGGCAGTGCTTTCCATGGCGATGGCAGTCTCTGTGGCTTTGGCCAAGGTGAGGTCTTGTGTGGAGAGTAATTTCTTTTGAATGTTGTCATTTCGAAATCCACAAACCAGCTGATCACGTAGAGCGTCATTGAGCAGTGTCCCGAAGTCACAATGCTGGGTCAACTTTCTTAGTTCAGCCACATACACGTTTAACGGCTCCCCTTCTCACTGGTCGCGTTTGTGAAAACGAAATCGCTCGGCAATCACCAATGGTTTTGGTGATAGATGGTCACTCAATAATTCCACAATTTCATCATATGATTTTGATTTTGGCTCATCTGGCGCAGTTAAATTCCGAAGCAAACTGTATGTGCTAGCTCCAATTAAGGTCAGCAAGGCTGGTTCCAAACATTCAAAGTAACTGCTCCAATTTTCACTATTTTCACTGAACTCCCCAATAATTCCAATTTTAAAATTTGCCATTGCCAAGTAGGGTATAAACCACTGAAAATCCTCGTTGTCAAAATGTTATGTATTTGCTATTTGTACATGTAACTGGTTATTTACAATGTAAAAATATGTAAATTTGATACTTTATCACTGAAAATTCCAGAAGGAAAATGCCACTTTACAAGAGTAAGCCATCATGACTGTATATCAAGACAGTCATGAAGTCACGACTATCTGAAAGTAGGCGTTGATCTGCATCTGACTCCAGCTCTTGGTTGTTACTCTTTAGAATATACTTGCAAATTTACCTGCAATCGTCAATCGTCATCACGATTCATCTCTGTGTGTTATAACTTCTATTTCCTTCATCCAAAATGCTTAATATTTCACACATGCATTCCTGTAAGACTACTACCATGCTGTGCCAAATCCACGACCGTCCAATCCCCGCTGATCCTTAGGTCAAGGTCAAATACTTAGTCTCTTTACAAAACTTAACATCAGAGAAATAAGTTATAACTTCTATTTCCTTCATTGAAAATTCTTAATATTTCACACATACATTCCTGTAAGGTTGTACTATCATGCTGTGACAAATCTACGACCGTCCAACCCCCGCTGATCCCAAGGTCAATGTCAAATACTTAGTCTCTTTACAAAACTTAACATCAGAGAAATATTGTTATAACTTCTATTTCCTTTATCCAAAATGCTTAATATTTCACACATGCATTCCTGTAAGGCTCTACTACCATGCTGTGCCAAATCCACGACCGTCCAACCGCCGCTGATCCCAAGGTCAAGGTCAAATACTTAGTCACTTTACAAAACTTAACATCAGAGAAATAAGTTATAACTTCTATTTCCTTCATTGAAAATTCTTAATATTTCACACATACATTCTTCTAAGGTTGTACTATCATGCTGTGACAAACCTACGACCGTCCAACCCCCGCTGATCCCAAGGTCAATGTCAAATACTTAGTCTCTTTACAAAACTTAACATCAGAGAAATATTGTTATAACTTCTATTTCCTTCATCTAAAATTCTTAATATTTCACACATGCATTCCTGTAAGGCTCTACTACCATGCTGTGCCAAATCCACGACCGTCCAACCGCCGCTGATCCCAAGGTCAAGGTCAAATACTTAGTCACTTTACAAAACTTAACATCAGAGAAATATGTTATAACTTCTATTTCCTTCATCTAAAATGCTTAATATTTCACACATGCATTGCTGTAAGGCTCTACTACCATGCTGTGCCAAATCCATGACCGTCCAACCCCCGCTGATCCCTAGGTCAAGGTCAAATACTTAGTCTCTTTACAAAACTGAACATCTGAGAAATATGTTATAACTTCTATTTCTTTCTTCGAAAATTCTTAATATTTCATGCATGCATTCCTCTAAGGCTCTACTATCATGCTGTGACAAATCCCCGCTGATCTCGAGGTCAAGGTCACATACTTAGTCTCTTTACAAAACTTAACATCAGAGAAATCGGTTATAACTTCTATTTTCTTGCTCGAATCTGCTTCACATTTCACACACGCATTGCTCCAATGGACCTCTACCACCCTGTGAGAAATTCACGTTCGTGCCGCCTCCGCAAAGCCCAGAGTCGAGGTGACAAGCCCACACACTTTGAATTTCTTTACATATTTAGGGGTACCTGGGCCCACGCGGGGGATATTCCGTAAGCCTCGCTTTCTGACCAATCTAGTTTTATGATGATTGGATTGGTCGGAAAATTTAACATATTAAAATCCATTCCAGCATCTTAGGGGTGAAACGGTTAACCTGAATTCAATACATTTTCAGGCAGTATCCGCGAAACGTACGCCATGAGTGACCACCTGGTAGAGAACAGTTATGTGGAAGGCGTGGGCAATGAACTGCTGGTTGCTATGTTTACCATCGTTGGGCTGATTGTCCCGGTGCTGGCTCTAATTTTTCAAAGGTAACACAGAGCACCATAAGGTGCGTAATTTGACCAACTTGGGGTGAAATTTTGTTATTTCTTCATCAAAAATGGCAAGTTGGGAGTGCTTTAGAATCGTCTCATTGAGACGATTCTAAAGCACTCCCAACTTGCCATTTTTGATGGAGAAATTAGAAATTTACCTCCAAATTACGCACCTTAACTGGAGCTCTGGTAACTGTGTTGTGCCAAGAGCGAGCCATGGCGATATTTCCCCATCTAAGTGCAGGCACCGGGGCGGGAACAACTGATCCTGAGAATAGTGCTTGTCGTAAAAGGCGACTACACTGGCTTAACGATTGTGTTCATACTTTCCGGAACCCACTATACCGGATTTGGCCCTCGTGTACATATTTGGCTCTCTTGTATGTGAGAGTTGAGTCAGGCTATGCCCCATATATAAAAGTAAGATTAGCGCTGATCCTATTACTTTTAGGGGATGGGATAAATGATGCTGGTGTGGCAAGGGCCTGGCACCAGATCAGGTTGTTCTAATTTCAGGACTGAATATATATTTTGATTGTAAATATTGAGTTCTGAAGTTGGGATTTACCCCCCTCGGACAGGTGGATATGGGACACGAACCCGTTCACCCGTCTGTGTGTAGACTCCCTGAGGCTTGTACCTCTATGTCAGAAAAGCGGACGTTAAACCCTATTCACTCACTCCCATCTAAGAACATGAGTGATATCTCGTGAAATATATTTACAAAATGTACGATAGTCTCTGTAAATGACGTTGAAAGTTGACGAAATTTTCATAGCGAATTCGGAATTCTATTCTGCATTTGATATGGAAAGTTTGTCGTCTTTCGACGTCATTTACAGAAAATATAAGTTTTAACAATAATGTTTTACAGTTACTCCAATATTTGTAAAAAAAACATTGTTATTTTTTGTAGCCAAAATGTCCATTTCTGAAAATTTAATAGTAGTAGCCAAATGGCTAGTCCAGCAGCCACATGGCTACTGTGGCCACCGGTAGCATCAACCTAGCTTAGCAGGGATTCCGCTGGCGATCGCCACTTTCACAATTGGCGATAAAAATAAACAATTGGCATTAAAAAATTACAATTTTCCAAAAAAATAAAATAATAATCCTTCAATCAATCATATTTTCAGCTATGGGTGGCAGGTGGGTGCATGCGATGGGTAATTTAACGATCGTGGTTCATCCTTAATGGAATGCCGACTGGAGACTGGTTTGGCCCTCACATACGTGTTTGGCATTTTGTATGTGACAGTTGAATCTGGTTATATCCCTTGTTTGAGTATTACGATTATTCGTAATCCTATTACAGGGAAAGGGGTCAAGTGACTTTGGTGTGGTATGGACCTGGCACCAGGTCAGGTTATTCTAATTTCAGGGCTGAATATATTTTTTCTTGATGTAAATATTCCGTTCTGATTTTGGGATTTTCCCCCCTATGCAGCAGGTTAAAATGGGATTGAACCCGTTTGCCCGGCCTTCCATGACCTTAGCTGTTGATAGGCCGTTAAACACCAATAAACAAACAAAAACATATTTTCAGCTGCAATCTTCTTCTCATGCTTAAATCTCAATGCTGTTTTGTACTCCCTCAGATTTATTTCAAAGTGGATATTCCTGATTTTCATTGATTTTCCCCCCACCAACCAAATATGCTTATCTAGAGCACTGTGTATACCATAATAACCATAAATATTCGGACACAATTTGATCAAATTGTATTCAAATACAATGTTATTGTGATTAGGCCGCTACTGCCATACTAACCCCTAAATACTGGCACGCTCACTCAGAGCTCAAGATAAGGTGCATATTGGCGTATTTTACGCACTTATTTTAGCAGAATACACATTGATTATCAAAAGTGGGAGTACACAATACTCGCAGCAATGTGACAATACACATTGATTTTCAAATTGAGTATGAAAATACTGTAATAAAGTTGAAAATTTACTTGGTTCAGCTGCAAAAGGCAAATCACATACGTGAATTGTTTTATCATTTGTTCCATATTTAATAATGAACAAGATCAATAATACATTTGTAAATGTAAAATACTCATTGAATTTGAAATCTGGGGGTATAGTACTCTTTAGATACAAAACTTATCTGCAGCTCTGCTCACTGTTGTAGGGAATCCATATATTTATATATGTTTCCCAAATAAATATTACGGTAATTCACAGACAACTAACCCATCAGCATATACACCCGGAGAGTGAGGTCAATGTCCAGGCAGTAAGAGACGAGATTAACCAACAACGAAACTCGACCCAACCACAATCGGGGCAGCCACCGACACAACAAATTCTTCGGGAGAATCACGGCCAGCACGATTGTCCTGTCTGTCTGGACACAGCACATTACGCAATACAGACCAACTGTGGCCATGTTTTCTGTGGTCAGTCTATTCTTAGATATTAACCGTTTGAATGCGGGAACCTTAAATTGTCGTTTGCTGTTGTTATGCGCAAACAATTACAGTCTACACTCATTACCTCAACTCTGTTAACCCTTTCAACACCACAGACCTGTATATTGGTATTGACAAACAGTATAGATCCAGATGAGCCGGCTCATTACGAGCCGTCTCATCAGGATCTGCACTGTTTGCAAGTAATTTTCATATTTTTGAGAGCAAAAACACCCCCTTTTCATAAATTAACTAGTCGGAAAATCATTTTGTGACGATTGGATTAGGTGCAATATTAACATGTCAAAATTCGTTCCAGTTACTTAGGGGTGAAAGGGTTAAATCACACTACTGATAAGTTGATAACTCTTGGTCTCCCCACATGTTTTCCCATATAACAACTCATTAACTCAAATTTTCGTTAACTCAAAGTATTTTCCTCATTCCCCTGAAGCATGCAGAGTAAATTTTTAATAAATGTATCTCTTGATACGTTAGTCGGATCATGTACAAAAGTCATCAATATCTTCCTCACATTGATGCCTATCAATCCAGTGTTATTTGGTTGGCCTTGTTGACATTGACCTTGGGTGAGATACTCATCGGTGATCACCTTATCACACTTAAAACCTTGTAACCTGTGGCCGTGACGGGAGAAATTGGGCCTATGGCATTTGCAACCAGTGCAGACCCAGATCAGCCTGCAGATCCGGGCAGTCTGATCATGATCTGCACTGATCGCCATTCCATAAATGAAATGCATATTTCTAAAAAACAGTATATTATGTCCTTATCATAGTTTAACCCTTTCCCTGATAGACGACTTTTCACTCCTCTGCAGAAGATGTCTTTTGAAAACATTGTGGGAAAAGGAGAAATTGCTTGTAACAAGCAATTTCTCCTTTTCCCACAATGTTTTCTACTCTATCAGATAATTTAACCATCATTAGACCCAGCATTTGATTCTTTTATTCAGATGTTTTCGATTTGGATGAGTCGAAAAATCGTAAAACAGGGAAAGGGTTAATAACCCACACACACCATGTGGAATGGGAGAAATACGGCTTATGGGACTTGTCACCAATGTTGCTCCTGATCAAATATCACACTCCTGTATCCTGATATTGATTATATTGCTTATTAGAAGCATGACAGATGTTTCATAGAATGGCGGACAGTGTAGATCCTGATCAGACTGCGGATGCACAGGCTGATCTGGTTTCTACAATGCTCGCACAACCCCGAAGCTCCATTTCTTCAGTCACGGCCACATATTTGTTGATGTATTGGATCTGATCTGGATCTGTGGGTGGAAGGTGAGTCCAAGCGATGGGTAATTTAACGATCGGGGTTCATCCTTACTGCAATTCCGATTGGAGACCTGGTTTGGCCCTCACATACGTCTTTGGCATTTTGTATGTGACAGTTGAATCTGGTTATACTCCTTATGTGAGTATTACGATTATTCGTAATCCTATTTTAGGGGAAGGGGCCAAGTGACTTTGGTGTGGTATGGACCTGGCATCAGGTCAGGTTATTCTAATTTCAGGGCTGAATATATTGTTTCTCGATGTAAATATTCAGTTCTGATTTTGGAATTTTCCCCCCAATGCAGCAGGTTAAAACGGGATCGAACCCGTTTGCCCGGCCTTACATGACCTTAGCTGTTGATAGGCCGTTAAACACCAATAAAGAAACTGATCTGGATCTACACTGGTCGCACAACCCTGAAGCCCCATTTCTCCAGTCACAGCCACGTATTAGATCATAGAACTCGTTTTCATGCCCGTGTTCCATTTGTAGGGGTGTGTATTGTGACATATTGGCAGCATGGGTCGTGGTTGGGGGCAGTGAAATGTCCTGTATGTCGCCAAGTGGTAAGTGGAACATTGGTTCATACTCAAATTAAGTAACCCATTGCTTACATAATTTTAACATGCATACTCACAGTTAACTGACCATTTAAAAGTGACATATAGGTCCATACGTCCTGGGGGCTGTTTCACTAAACTTCGTACGATTAAAATGTTCGTAAGTGCAAATTTAGGATCGTCTGGAAAGTTCAATTGATGGATTTACATTTATTGAGGATATGCTGCATATGCAGCCTATGCTCAATAAATGTAAATCCAATACTTGTTTACTAGAAAACTTTGTTAATCATAATTTGGCACTTACGAACATTTTAGTTGTACGAAGTTTAGTGAAGCGGCCACCTGGTGTTTTCGTCAGTATTCAAATATAAATTTGTATGTTACATTTAACACATGTCACTATAATAAAATAATTAATAACTTACAGTATTCATAAATTGCTATTGCATACATCAGAGTGGCAGATAAGGTGTGTCTTATGTGTATTTTGGACATTTATTTTAACTGAATGCATCTGAAGGCTCGGACCTGTGACATAAAAAATGCCCATGAAAAAATCCCATTACCCTAGCCACCTGCGGGCCGTTTCACTAAACTTTGTACGACTAAAATATTCGTAAGTGCAAAATTATGATAGTCTGTAAATTTCACATTAACAATGTTTTCTTGTAAATAATTATTGGATTTACATTTATTGAGCATAGGCTGCATATTATCAATAAATGTATATCCATAACTGAAAATTACAGACGATCTTAAATTTGAACTTACAAACATTTTAGTCGTAAGAAGTTTAGTAAAACGGGCCCCTGGTGTCATACTGTACGTGTCATATCTTAGAATCTAAGATTTTCTACAGTGCGAGTACAAAGTACCCACAGCAATTTGAAAATTCTGATTGCTTTTTGCACCTCAATTAAGTGAATTGTCATCTTTGTTTACTTTTCTTGCTAATTTATTCCTAGCTACCATAATTCGCCTCCAATATGTTATCTATGGCTACAATTTGACCCATTAAAAAAATGTGAGCAACCGAAGTGCATACCCAAACCTGTTGATGTTGTGTCAAGATTTAGTAAACTATATTTTATACCTTTTTAGACAAATAATCTTTGATGTAGAACTAGTAAATTGCCAAAAATAAATAGAACAGGGAAATCATTTTCTCATGGAAGCCATCTTTTCTCTAGTTGTACATTCAACATAACAAAATGAAGCTTTCCAATTTACATGTAAATGTCAGATACACCTTGACCCGGTAAAATAACCAATTTCTGTGTGTGTATGTTCTTGATTAATGATTTATTGATACAGCTTTGACAGTTTTATATCGCTAACAGATCAGTAGCCTATTTCATCAACATTGCAAAGTATACTTTAGTAGCAAAGTATACTTTGAGGGAGAAATTTTCAAATTTATGATAAATTTATTAATTTTTATTGTACTGAATTTATTACATTATCACAGCCAATTTGGCTGTGATAATGTAATAAATTCAGTATAATAATTCTGCATACTTTTAATCATGAAATATATGCATTTGTTAGTTCTATATGAAATAATGCATTTCAGGAAAAATAAATGATTACTCCCTCAAAGTATACTTTGCTAGTAAAGTATACTTTGCAATGTTGATGAAATAGGCTACAGAACACTGATAACCCATTGCAAAAATCACTCTTCCATGTGTAACATTATAGAGAGATGGGGTTAAATTGCTACCCTCGCGAGAGGTATGGAGCGGGGTAGCAATTTTGTTTCTAATTTATTCCCTATGGTATATCAGAAAACCATTGTGATAAACTCAATACTCCATTTGCAAAAATACAATATGAATTGAATTTGAAATCCATGGATGCTGATACATGTTGTTTTTAAATTCTATAGAGATGGGTTGTGGCCTAGGGGTTAGTCACCTGGCTTCCAATCGGGAGGTTGTGGGTTCAAACCTCGCCTAGGGCATCAAAAAATACTTTCATATTATTTCCATTCCACTGGCCTGTCAGATGAGACTTTAAACTGTGGTCCTGTCTCTATATGACCTTAGCTTTTGGTGGGATGTTAAACCTTTTCACTTTTAACGTTCTATATATGTGACTCGGATACATGATTGATACAGACAAAGGTGTTCTTCAGTTTGCGACCAGTCAATCAAACTTGTCAAATTTTGACCATATTTGTTGTGACTAGAGAAATGGGGCTTATGGGATTTCATTCCAGGTGACCATTTTACTGCCAATCTTTACCGAGGAAGAACGTAGCAGCTCCACAGAGGCCAAACGGACGGTTGTAGAATCCATAAACACGTATAATGGACGGTTTTCTGGGGAACCACGACCCGTAAGTACTCGTACATGGGATGTCGGTCGGTCTGTTGGAAATTTTGTTTATGCTCTGTATCTTCTAAAACGATGAATTGATTTTCAAATGATTTGCCACAAATGTTTGCCAATTCAGGGCTTCTAAAATGTTCAGTTTGTCGGTTCTGGACCCATTTTTGAACTCTCAGACCGATTGAGATTTGAAAACTAGTCTTAAAAATCGGTCCGAGAAACATTGCCAATCGGCTGCTATTTCGTTATCAACCTTGTAAATTTACTGTTTTTGACACCAAGTAATGTCAATTTTATGACACATATCCGGGGCATATCCGTGTTAAAGCAGTGTCGGGTAGCAAATCGCTGTGTATTCAGTTTCTCCTCGTATTGATTTTTCTTAGCACACACGTGGTAATTGGGACAGGTGTATATGTTGATAGCAGCTTAGTGACTTAAATAGACTGGCTTCAGCATAAAGATACGAGCTTCCCTAGACTAGCCATTTCTGATGATGTTAAAATAAAATACAGAAACCATGCACTGTGCTTAAATGTGTTCGTAATATTTAACGCCAAGTAACTGACACAGACTATAGTATCGGCCAGGACTATTCCATATTAAGTTAGGAACTGTTACATTACGCTGTATTAGAGGTCATTTTTTTTGTATATAAAATGTACATTTACGTACGAATGCCGCAGATCCTGATGAGCCAGCTCACGTGATCTACAATTTGCAAACATTTTGATAAATGAAAAGGTACGTCTGTTATGTTAAAAGCGTGACTCATTAGGGATCAGGGATTAGGGATCAATTGAAGTCCTAAATCACACCGCCGATGTACTTTGAACTTGATCTGAGGGTTAAAGAAACAACGAATGTTAATTCAATTGTACAAATTAATTGTTTAACACGTAATTAAATGAAATCGATGTGTGTGCAGCTAGCCAAATTAGGTGGACAATTCATTTTGAAGTCGGTGTGAACAGTGATAATAGCATAATTAGCAATGAATTACGAGTTGGGTATATAACACTTTTTTTTTCTATGTGTTCCGTCATGTTGTAAATAGTTGTTGCAAATTTAAATAAAGGGAAAATTAATAAATAAATTCCCCTGTCAAAGTCGGATGTGCTGGGCCTCGACGTCGCACAGGGGCGGCACTACTCGCAAACGTAGTGGCTAGCTACAGTATAATGCAATTTTATTTAAAACACGACACAAGAAACAGATTTGTAAAATTTTAATTTATTTTAGCCTACCGAAAGTTTACCTTCAATCAAACATAATAGCCTACAATCGGCATCACGATTAGTCTTTGTTGTTTCGCATTTTTTCCGTCTGCGCTATTTAGGCACACCACGTGACCCGGTGCTTACACAATTTTGTCCACTTTTGTTGTTTATAAACACAACAACTTATTTATCCCAATACAACATATGTCCCATTAGTTCTAGTATTTTGTTTGGACTTCGAAATTTCAGTTCAAGTTTTAACTGGACTCTGCACCGATTGGCATTTTGTATGTGACAGTTGAATCTGGTTATACCCCTTATGTGAGTATTACGATTATTCGTAATCCTATTTCAGTGGAAGGGGCCAAGTGACTTTCCTGTGGTATGGACCTGACACCAGTAGCCTATTTCACCAACATTGCAAAGTATTCTTTTTATGCCCCTGCCACCGATTGGTGAGGGGGGCATATAGTGTTACCGGCGTCCGTACGTACGTACGTTACGTACGTACGTACGTACGTACGTACGTACGTACGTCCGTACGTACGTACATACGTATATCCCGAAACCTTAACGCTCGGGTAAATGGCTTATAATTTCTGTTTCCTTGCTCGGATCTGCTTCATATTTCATACACGCATTGCTCCAATGGTCCTCTGCCACCCTGTGCCAAATCCACATTTGTCCGCCCCCGTTAAGCCCAGGGTCAAGGTCACAGACTTGGTGCGTTTGAAACCTTAACGCTCGGGTAAATGGCTTGTAATGTCTGTTTCCTTACTTGGATCTGCTTCACATTTCACACACGCATTGCTCCAATGGTCCTCTACTGTTCTGTGACAAATCCACATTTGTCCCGCCCCCGCTAAGCCTTGGGTCAAGGTCACAGACTTGGTGTGTTCGAAACCTTAACGCTCGGATAAATGGCTTATAATTTCTGTTTCCTTGCTCGGATCTGCTTCACATTTCGCACACACATTGCTTCAATGGTCCTCTACCGCCCTGTGACAAATCCACATTCGTCCCGCCCCCGCTAAGCCCAGGGTCAAGGTCACAGACTTGGTGCGTTCGAAACCTTAACGCTCAAATAATTGGCTTATAATTTAAATATGCCTCATTTTCTTTGGCTGCCAGCGGGGGCATTCGTGTGCCGACAGGCCACATTTCTAGTCTATCAAAGTATTCTTTGAGGGAGAAATTTTAAATTTTAGGATAAATTTATTAATTTTTAGCCAGTTTTTTTTTTAAAAAATTGAGGCTATTGGATTGGCGAAAGCCGGGCGGGCGGGTGGGCGGGCGGCGGGCGTGCGGCGGGCGTGCGGCGGGCGGGCGGCGTCCACAATCAATGTTAAGTTGTCGTGTTTGAGTCCATTTCTTTGTTACTGTACCACCTAGGACCACCAAACTTTCACAGCTTCATAATCAAGGGGTGCCCACCACATATTACTATCCAACATGTTACTATTTTTTTAACTTGACCCATTTTTTCCGCGCAGTCGACTTAGCCATTTTCAATGTTAAGTTTTCACGTTTACAATGTTAAGTTTTCATGGTTAAGTCCATTTCTTTGGTACTGTACCACCTAGGACCACCAAACTTTCACAGCTTCATAACCAAGGGGTGCCTACCACATAAAAGCTATTTTCAACGTTAACTTTTTAACGTACGTCTGGTTAAAGATTTTTGGTTAAAAGTTTTTCGTTATACTATATCTCTGCAGCTGCTTCGCCCATTACCTTGAAACTTCACATGGGTGTTTATCATCATCCATATTTTCATTCTACCCCCCAACCGTGCGGCCCCTGTGCCCAATGTCAAGGTCAAATTACTTTGAATTTTTTTTGTTAAAGTTTTTTTGTGTACTATATCTCTGCAACTGCTTCACCCATTACCTTGATACTTCACATGGGTGTTTATCATCATTGTCGCACCCGCTTGCAGAAAGCGCGATATTGTTCGGCATTTTGGCATATACGTTCCGTCCGTACGTCCGTGTGTCTGGTTAAAGTTTTTTCGTTAAAGTTTTTCCATCTACTATATCTATTTTTAGCTCACCTGAGCGAAGCTCATGTGAGCTATTGTTACCGCAATGTGTCCGTCGTCCGTCGTGGTCCGTCGTCCGTCGTCCGTTGTCCGTCGTCGTCGTCGTCGTCGTCGTCCGTGAACATTTTTCATATCTTCTCCTCGGTAACCATTGGGCCTATGGTCACCAAACTTCATGGTCATGGTCCTTAGGTAGGGGGATTACAAAATTGTTAAAATGACGTCATTACTTAATACAAGATGGCCGCCGTCTAAAAATAGCACAAATTCTTCAAAAATCTTCTTCTCAAGAACCGCCAACCGGATTTCGATAAAACTTGGTAGGAATGATCAATGTACAATGCTCTTTCAAAGTTGTTAAAATGGTGACCCCAGGGTCAAAAATGGGCGTGGCCCGTGGGGTCAAATTGTGGTCAAATTTTATTTTTTACTGAATATGGTCATATCGTATATCAAATCGAAGGTATCAACAAGGCGATCACTCTGGTGCATTTTTTGTCGAAATCGGATGGTTATGTCATCCAAGATGGCCGCCGAAAGTCAAAAGGTCGTTCTTTTATTAGAGATTTCAAAATTCTTCTTCACATGAACCGCTTGGCCCATGGTAGCCAAACTTAAATGTTATGGTCCATGGGTGAAGCCTTTTCAGATTTGTTAAAATGGAGGTCATCGCTAATCCAAGATGGCCGCCGTCTAAAAATAGCATAAATTCTTAAAAAATCTTCTTCTCATGAACCGCTAGCCGGATTTCGACGAAACTTGGTAGGAATGATCGATGTACAATGCTCTTTCAAAGTTGCTAAAATGGTGACCCCGCGGTCAAAAATGGGCGTGGCCCGTGGGGTCAAATTTTATTTTTGACCGAATATGGTCATGTTATATATCAAATCGAAGGTATCAATGAGGCGATCACTCTGGTACATTTTTTGTCCAAATCGGATGATTATGTCATCCAAGATGGCCGCCGAAATGTCAAAAGGTCGTTCTTTTATTAGAGATTTCAAAATTCTTCTTCACATGAACCGCTTGGCCCATGGTAGCTAAACTTAAAAGTTATGGTCCATGGGTAAAGCCTTTTCAGATTTGTTAAAATGGAGGTGATCGCTAATCCAAGATGGCCGCCGTCTAAAAATAGCATAAATTCTTAAAAAATCTTCTTCTCATGAACCGCTGGCCGGATTTCGACGAAACTTGGTAGGAATGATCGATGTACATTGCTCTTTGAAAGTTGTTAAAATGGTGACCCCGGGTTCAAAAATGGGCTGGGCGTGGCCCGGGGTCAAATTGGGGTCAAATTTTATTTTTGACCAAATATGGTCATGTCATATATCAAATTGAAGGTATCAATGAGGCAATCACTCTGGTGCAATATTTGTCGGAATCGGATGATTATGTCATCCATGATGGCCACCAAAAGGTCCATTTATTCAAGATTTTTAACGTCTTTTTCTCAGGAACCACATGGCCGATGCTGGGTGAATCATTTTCAGATTTTGTAAAATGAGAGTCATCGCTTAATCCAAGATGACCGCCATCTAAAAATAGCACAATTTTTTTAAAACACATGAACTCAATGTCACATTCTCCTCTGGTGTTCATGGAGTCAGGTGAGCGAATTAGGGCCATCATGGCCCTCTTGTTTAGCTCAACTGAGCAAAGCTCATGTGAGCTATTGTTACCGCAATGTGTCCGTCGTCCGTCGTTGTCCGTCGTCGTCCGTGAACATTTTCAAACGTCTTCTCCTCGGTAACCATTGGGCCTATAGTCACCAAACTTCATGGTCATGGTCCTTAGGTAGGGGGATTACAAAATTGTTAAAATGATGTCATTACGTAATCCAAAATGGCCGCTGTCTAAAAATAGCACAAATTCTTCAAAAATCTTCTTCTCAAGAACTGCCAACCGGATTTCAACAAAACTTGGTAGGAATGATCGATGTACAGTGCTCTTTCAAAGTTGTTAAAATGGTGACCCCGGGGTAAAAAATGGGCGTGGCCCGTGGGGTCAAATTGTGGTCAAATTTTATTTTTGACCGAATATGGTCATGTCATATATCAAATCGAAGGTATCAACGAGACGATCACTCTGGTGCATTTTTTGTCGACATCGGATGGTTATGTCATCCAAGATGGCCGCCGAAGTGTCAAAAGGTCGTTAAATGTTATGGTCCATGGGTGAAGCCTTTTCAGATTTGTTAAAATGGAGGTCATCGCTAATCCATGATGGCCGCCGTCTAAAAATAGCATATATTCTTAAAAAATCTTCTTCTCATGAACCGCTAGCTGGACTTCGATGAAACTTGGTAGGAATGATCGATGTACAATGCTCTTTCAAAGTTGTTAAAATGGTGACCCCGGGGTCAAAAATGGGCGTGGCCCGTGTGGTCAAATTGGGGTCAAATTTTATTTTTGACCAAATATGGTCATGTTATATATCAAATCGAAGGTAACAACGAGGCGATCACTCTGGTGCATTTATTGTCGTAATTGGATGGTTATGTAATCCAAGATGGCCGCCAAAAGGTCAAAAGGTCATTCTTTTATCAGAGATTTCAAAATTCTTCTTCACATGAACTGCTTGGCCCATGGTAGCCAAACTTAAAAGTTATGATCCATGGGTGAAGCCTTTTCAGATTTGTTATAATGGAGGTCATCGCTAATCCAAGATGGCCGCCGCATTAAAATAGCATAAATTCTTAAAATATCTTATTCTCATGAACCGCTGGCCGGATTTCGACGAAACTTGTAGGAATGATCGATGTACAATGCTCTTTCAAAGTTGTTAAAATGGTGACCCCGGGGTCAAAAATGGGCGTGGCCCGTGGGGGGTCAACTTGGGGTCAAATTTAATTTTTGACAGAATATGGTCATGTCTATATCAAATCGAAGGTATCAAAGAAGCGATTGCTCTGGTGCATTTTTTGTCGAAATTGGATGGTCATGTCATCCAAGATGGCCGCCGAAAGGTCAAAAGGTTGTTCTTTTATTAGAGATTTCAAAATTCTTCTTCACACGAACCGCTTGGCCCATGGTGGCTGAGCTTTACAGTTATGGTCCATGGCCTTTTCAGATTTGTTAAAACGGAGGTCGTCGCTAATCCAAGATGGCCGCCATCTAAAAATAGCACAAATTCTTAAAAAAATCTTCTCATGAACCGCCAGCCGGATTTCGACGAAACATGGTAGGAATTATCGATGTAGAATACCCTTTCAAAGGTGTTAAAATGGTGACCCCGAGGTCAAAAAATGGGCGTGGCCCATGGGGTCAAATTTTATTTTTGACCGAATATGCTAATGTCATATATCAAATTGAAGATATCGATGAGGCGATTGCTCTGGTGCAATTTTTGTCGAAATCGGATGATTATGTCATCCATGATGGCCGCCGAAAGATCCATTTATTCGAGATTTTGAACGTCTTTTTTTCAGAAACCAAATGGCCGATGCTGGCCAAACTTCATAGTAAGTTAAGATCCTTGGGTGAAGCATTTTCAGATTTGGTAAAATGAGTCATCGCTTAATCCAAGATGACCGCCATCTAAAAATAGCACAATCTTTTTAAAACACATATGAACTCAATGTCACATTCTCCTCTGGTGTTCATGGAGTCAGGTGAGCGAATTAGGGCCATCATGGCCCTCTTGTTTACTGTCCATGCCTCGCCCCAAGGCGCGGCATGCAGGCCACGGCCATCTAGTCTACAAAAAGTGGGTATAATTATGTTATCCAAGTGTCTATGCTTGGAAAAAACCTGGCCATCGTGGCTTTGCCTCGTTTCTTGTTATTATACTGAATTTATTACATTATCACAGCCATTTTGGCTGTGATAAAATGGCTGTGATAATGTAATAAATTCAGTATAATAATTCTGCATACTTTTAATCATCAAATATATACAGTTGTTAGTTCTATATGAATTAATGCATTTCGGGAAAAATAAATGATTACTGCCTCAAAGTATACTTTGCTAGAAAAGTATACTTTGCAATTTTGATGAAATCGGCTACAGGTCAGTTTATTCTAATTTCAGGGCTGAATAGTTTTACTACTTTAGACTTTTCCAATTTTGGCTTGTAAGTGGTAAACCTTTTAAGCCGTAGTAGCTACAGACCTGAAACTTGCACAAAGTTTATTTCGATTTTTGATTCGACCTCTGGGTCATGTATTAACTGCCCCTTTTTTACTTAGAATTTGGCAATTTTGTTTTGTAAGTCGTAAAACTTTTAAACCATACTAGATTCCAAGATACACATGTAAACCGTAGTAGTTACAGACCTGAAACATGGTATGTAGCTTCCTTATGATGAGTAGATGCGCAAAGTGTATTTGATTTTTGATTTGACCCCCGGGTCATGTTTTATTTGCCTTGTAAGTCGTAAAACTTTTAAAACCATAATAGCTACAGACCTGAAACTTGGTATTTAGCTTCCTTATGATGAGTAGATGCGCAAAGTTTATTTCGATTTTGATTGGACCTTCAGGTCATGTATTATCTCTCCCTTTTCGACATAGAATTTGGCAATTTTGAACCGTACTAGATACACACCTGAAACTTAGTATGTAGCTTCCTTATGATGAGTAGATGCTCAAAGTTTATTTTGATTTTTGATTCAACCACTGTGTCATGGATTATCTCCCCCTTTTAGAATTAGAATTTGGCAAGTTTGCCTTGTAAGTCATAAAGCTTTGAAACCGTGCTAGCTACACACCTGAAACTTGGTATGTAGTTTCCTTATGATGAGTAGATGCGCAAAGTTTATTTTGATTTTTGATTCGACCCGGGGTCATGGATTATCTCCCCCTTTTTTACTTAGAATCTGCCAATTTTGCCTTGTAGCTCGTAAAACTTTTAAACCCTAATAGCTACAGACTTGAAACTTGGTATGTAGCTTCCTTATGATGAGTAGAGGCGCAAAGTTTATGTTTTGATTTTTTATTTGTCCCGCGGGCCATGGATTATCTCCCTTTTGGACTTGGAATTTTGTCTCATTTATTATCAAAGCGGTATGTGGGGCATCCGTGTTCTATGAACACATTTTCTAGTTTCTCGATGTATTATTCCGTTCTGTTTTGGGGATTTTCCCCCCAATGCAGCAGGTTAAAATGGGATCAAACCCGTTTGCCCGGCCTTACATGACCTTATGTGTTGATAGGCCGTTAAACACCAATAAATAAACAAACTGTCCGTCTGTCCTTTACGTTTTCCATTCTGCTATAACTTCTTTACTGTATGATCGATTCAAAATGTTTCCACTTATCCAATTTAATTTAGTGATGGGAATCGTTGAGATTTCATTTTCCTAATGCACTCTATAAATATCACGCAATGTGATTGGCTGATGGTCACACCAATAAATAAACAAACTGTCTGTCTGTCCTTTACGTTTTCCATTCTGCTATAACTTCTTTACTGTATGATCACATGAAACTTCATGTGCATGCTTATTATCATCTATATTTTCGTTCCCCGCCCCATCCATGCTCCATCATACCCAAGGTCGAGGTCAAATAACCAGTGGATGTTTGCACATTTCTCCATTCTCCAATAACTTCTTTCCTATAATGCCGATTGGCTTGAAACTTGATGTGCATGTTTGTTATCATCCATATTTTCATTCACCGCCCCACACATGCTCTCCCGATGCCCAAGTTCAAGGTCAAATAACTTTGAAATTTGCGTCCAGTAGATGTGTGCATGTTTTTCGTTCTCCTATAACTCCTTTACTGTACAACCAATTGGCTTGAAATTTCATGTGCATGTTCATTATCATCCATATTTTTCTCCTTTCTCCTGTCTCCTATAATTTCTTTCCTGTATGAACGATTGGTTTGAAACTTCATGTGAATGTTTATTATCATTCATTATTTCATTCCCCACTCCACTCGTGCTCTCCCCATGCCCAAGGTCAATGTAAAATAATTTCCGTCCAGTAGATGCATGTGTGTTTCTCCATTCTCCTATAACCTTTATTGTATGAGTGATTTTGGCTTGGAACTTTATGGGCATGTTTCTCATCATTCATATTTTCATTCCCTGCCCAAGCTGAATTTCAAGTTCAAATAAACTTTGAAATTTTTCGTCCAGTGATGTGTGCAGCGTTTCTTCATTCTCCTATGTAACACAGACACTCCTTGCGCCTGTTTGTCATCATTCATATTTTCATTTCCCTCCCCAGCATGCTCCCCCTTACCCAAGGTCAAATATCAATGTGAATGTTTATGACCTAGCCACAACAGCGATCGGATACATGCCGTTGGCTGCATTCTTGTATGACCTTTCTGTTGACCGGACGTAATACCCAAATCTAATCAGTCAAACCAGCCTTAGGGATTCATTATAGGAATGAATGGCCTTTTTGTGGATTTATCGGGGTATAAACTTGGAAAAGTCGCGTGGATACTGGACGTGAATACTGGACGAAGCGATAAGAAATTACAATTTTCGAGAAAAAAAAAGAAAAAAAATTGTATTTTTCGAAAATTGTAATTTTTTAAGGCCTCGTCCAGTATTCCTGCGACTTTTCCAAGTTTATATCCCCGGATAAATTCCACAAAAAGGCCATTCATTTCTTATAATTGCAGCATTTGAAATAAATTCATCAAGAAAATGTGTTTATTTTCCGTTTTCTTAATAATTATTTTAACTGCTCCTCACTGTTACGGAAAGTAGTTCGACGATGAGAGTTTACTGGGATATAAACTTTGGACAGAGACTTGTTACGGGCCAATCAAATGTTAGGGAATTGTGTAAATATTTTTGTGCTGGAATTATATCTTAACACTTGAACCCAAAAGCCCATTGCAGCGGTTATAAACAAATAATATTGTTTTGCATTGTTTATATAACCGTAAAATTTAGGCAGGTTTCGTGAAACAGACAGTAGGCACAACACTGCATATAAGTGATTTTTAAGCCCACTTCCTCTTGCACTTTTCTTAACAGCTCATGAGTTATTTCGAGAAAGCATACATTTTCACCTCTACTTGAAATGAGAACATTTATTTATGTTATTGTTAGTTATTGTTAACCAATTTCAGGCTAAGGATACTATATTTTTTGTTGAAACAAAATATGGAGAAGTTTTTGCGATAATTTGGGGAAATTTTACTATTTCAACAGAATTTTTCTTTTTATTTGCTCGTTTGGCGTCCGTCCATCCTTAAACTTGTACGGCGAACCAGTTCTACAGTTTTTCACTGATCAAGTTCATACTTCCCATACATGACTATTATAAAGTCCCACACAAAAGGCAAACATTTTTGCCACATGTTTTGCTCCATCTCAACTCCCGACAGAATTATCCCCCTTTTTCGACTCCAAAAATCCCATTTTTGTCTCGTACAGCGAACTTGTCCTAAATATTTCCACCTATCCAATTCAATTTAGTGATGGGAATCGGTTGAGATTATACAGGGATCCTCCAGATTATCGGACAAAAATGGCATTTTTTTAACGATATTTTTCTTAAAATAGCAGTTACAGGCATAAAATTTTCCCAGAACAATCGTCGGTTCTTGCTTTCTCAACGCATGTAAACTATTTAGCAAACTGTAATTTTTTAAGGCCTTGTCCAGTATTCCCGCGACTTTTCCAAGTTTATATCCCCGGATAAATTCCACAAAAAGGCCATTCATTTCTTATAATTCCAGCATTTGAAATAAATTCATCAAGAAAATGTGTTTATTTTCCGTTTTCTTAAGAATTATTTTACTGCTCCTCACTGTTACGGAAAGTAGTTCGACGATGAGAGTTTACTGGGATATAAACTTTGGACAGAGACTTGCTACGGGCCAATCAAATGTTAGGGAATTGTGTAAATATTTTTGTGCTGGAATTATATCTTAACACTTGAACCCAAAAGCCCATTGCAGCAGTTTATGCAAACAGTGCAGATCCAGATGACCCGGCTCTCATCAGGATCTGCACTTTTTGAAAGTAATTTTCATATCTTTGAGAAGAAAAACACCACCTTGTCATACATGGACTAGTTTGAAAACCATTTTGTGACGGTTAGATTGGTTGCAAAATTAGCATATCAAAATCCATGCCAGTTGCTTAGGGTGAAAGGGTTAATAGTGAATTACTGGGATTCACGCCTGAGGCCAAGTGATCTGGTGTAGTAAGGGTGCCTGGCACTGGATCAGGGCTCCAGAGCTTCAGATAAGTTTTGTGTCTAAAGCGTACTACATGTATATCTAATCATTGTGCATTTTACTTTTACAAATGGATTATTGATTTTCTGAATTACAAAATAGGGAACAAATGATAAAAAAAAGATAAAAAATTTAAACATTCACTTATTTTAGCTGCACTAAGTGAATTTTCAACTTTATGACAGTATTTTCATTACTCAATTTGAAAATCAATGCGTATTTTCACGTTGCTGTGAGTATTTTGTACTCCCACTTTTGATAATCAATGGGTATTCAGCTAAATTAATTGTGTAAAATATGCCAATACGCACCTTATCTGGAGCTCTGAGGGCATTGTTTTTCAATTCTCTCCACATGCAGATGCATTTCCTGTCTGCTGTTGATATCCTGGGCCCGGTTGTTCAAAACATCCGTTAGCTTAACGGACTGTTAAATCCTTAACTGAATGGTTAAAATCTCTGTTTTAACAGAGATTTTAACCATTCAGTTAAGGATTTAACAGTCCGTTAAGGATTTAACAGTCCGTTAAGCTAACTGGTGTTTTGAACAACCGGGCCCAGTTGAACAGACATAAAAACCCAATTAACCCTTAGACTGCTACACACAACAATTGTCGTCTGCTGTTGCTTTTATATCTTGCCTTATTTCTCAATAAAAACATGTTTTGACAGCACTTCAGAATCATTTCCAATGATTAGACAATCATGTTGTAAATTATTCTAAAGTGCTGTCAAAGCATGTTTTTGATGATAAAAATGGAAAATAGAAAATAAACAGCAGACGACGAAAAATTAAGAGCGGTTTAAGGGTTAAAACGATTCACTGGTTAAAAATGATTATTCAAAATTATTCTTCAATTAACCAATCAATCAATCTACTTGTAGTGGATGGACTACCTGCGAGATGTACCTACACTACTGAGACATGCGATGCGGGAGTTATTCACCGTCGGGGGCCTTATCTGGATGTTCCAGTTTCGTGTACTTTGTTTAGCTATCTTAGTCATCGTGTACTTCATATCCCCATTTGATCTTCTCTCCGAAGCTGTTTTTGGTATTTTTGGACTTATCGACGATCTTTTTATCATTTCTTTGTTCATGATATATATTACTTTGATGTATCGGCGAGTGGTGGAGGATAGAGCTAACAATGCACACGTATATTAGTTTTTAAGAAATGACTGCTGACTCAAGTAATTTTATGTTAATTTTATAATATTTTTTTACCTCGTTGTAATGTCTAACAGCATAATTGTTCTCCTGTTTATTAGCCTTATCACATGGGAAAATGTTGCTGTGACTTGAGAAATGGGGTTTGTGTTATTTATTATCAAGATGTTGATCTACAAACATTGCTACATTCTTATAAGGATGTATGCTGTTTGTTAGAAGGCAGAGCTCCAGTTAAGGTGCGTAATTTTATCAAATTGGGGTGAAATTTTGTCATTTCTTCTCCAAAAATGGCAAGTTGGGAGTGCTTTAGAATCGTCTCATTGAGACGATTCTAAAGCACTCACAACCTGCCATTTTTGATGGAGAAATAAGAAAGTTACCACCAAATTAGGCACCTTAACTGGAGCTCTGGAAGGATGACCAGTGTTTCACTGCCTTAATGGTGATACTGCAGACCGTGATCAGACTACGCTAATGAGCAGTCTGAGTTGGTTCTACACTGGCCGCAAAGGTCGCAAGCCCCATTTCTCTTGAGCCACAAATGATGATGGTCAGCGAAAAATTATTTCTCCATGGGAAATTAACATGACGGAAAAGAGGTGGAGAACCTAGCGGAGGTGTTGAAAAACAAAAAGATTTGGAAGTTGACTCTGAAACCTGGCTAGATAGCTTGGAAATAATCGAATTAAGAAAACAAAAGTTAAATTTTTAAAATCGCCCCACTATTTCTGAAATTAGACAAAAAATACCCATAGACATGTCTATGGTGATTTAACATAGAGGATTTTTTTTTCGCAATACAATCAACATTGGACCAAATTACACAAAATAAAAAGAAGGCTATTCTCAAATATAAAAATATTTAATATAAAAAAAATAATATTGTTTTGCATTGTTTATATAACTGTAAAATTTAGGCAGGTTTCGTGAAACAGACAGTAGGCACAACACTGCATATAAGTGATTTTTAAGCCCACTTCCTCTTGCACTTTTCTTAACAGCTCATGAGTTATTTCGAGAAAGCATACATTTTCACCTCTACTTAAAATGAGAACATTTATTTATGTTATTGTTAGTTATTGTTAACCAATTTCAGGCTAAGGATACTATATTTTTTGTTGAAACAAAATATGGAGAAGTTTTTGCGATAATTTGGGTAAATTTTACTATTTCAACAGAATTTTTCTTTTTATTTGCTCGTTTGGCGTCCGTCCATCCTTAAACTTGTACGGCGAACCAGTTCTACAGTTTTTCACTGATCAAGTTCATACTTCCCATACATGACTACTATAAAGTCCCACACAAAAGGCAAACATTTTTGCCACATGTTTTGCTCCATCTCAACTCCCGACAGAATTATCCCCCTTTTTCGACTCCAAAAATCCCATTTTTGTCTCGTACAGCGAACTTGTCCTAAATATTTCCACCTATCCAATTCAATTTAGTGATGGGAATCGGTTGAGATTATACAGGGATCCTCCAGATTATCGGACAAAAATGGCATTTTTTTAACGATATTTTTCTTAAAATAGCAGTTACAGGCATAAAATTTTCACAGAACAATCGTCGGTTCTTGCTTTCTCAACGCATGTAAACTATTTAGCAAACTGTGCTATCTTTCTCACTTAAAATTGGGTCAGATCGTCAGTCGTAAGATTGCCCCAAAATTAACATCGACAATCAGTTATCCGGACAAATGTATAGTCGTCTTATAACTTGTATTCTCACCTTGAAATCATAATTTTATCGCCTGAAAACCGGTGTAAATAGCATTGTGTAGTTCTGCAGAAAAAAACAATCACCATTCGCTTCTTGGAAAACATCGTATTTATAGAATTTATTGTATTTATAGAACAACTCTGAAATAACGTATTGGGCGCACTCGATTGGAAGCCCCCGCGTGACTATTGACGTTGTAAACAACTTGTGGACAGAGTTGAGGAATGTTTTACAAAAATGTTTACCTTGGCGATATATTCTTCACACTGGCATGGAAACAGCAAGCACCTGCGTGACTTAGATGTGTTCATTGCAAAATCGGATCAAATGAATGCGTTTCATTAACAAGGTATTTTCATTTGTCCGATAAACTGATTGTCCGGATAACTGGTATGACCCCTGTAGGGTTAACTGTATTGTAATTTTGAAATTTACGGCGTATATCAGAAAATGATAGGTCGAAAAATCTGTTTAATGGCTCCGCTAGCGCGTGGCCATTAAACAGATGTTCCAACCTATTTATTTAACCTATTTCTAATGCACAAATTGAAAATTTTGCAAATTTTACCGGTTCTACTTGTGAAAGTCGTGCCGAGTGCAAGGTGTTTGCACATGGCATACCGGACGAATCACACAAATAATGTTCCGCCAAGCAAAAAAATAGTTCCAATTGAATTATACAAAATATTAGCAATGTTTGAACGAATGTGTATAAAGTTATGTTCATGCTTTCATTATATTTAAATAATAAACGCAATAAACACATCAGAATTATAATTGCTACATATAATATTTTAAGATTTCATTTTTAACTTTCCCTCCGGGGCGATCTCTTAGCAACACTGTCAATGGCCGCAGCCTGTAAAATGTAGATCCAGATCGGCACAGTCTGATTAGGATCTGCACTGTTCACCATTCCATATATGAAACAACATTTTTGCTTCCAAGTATTTATTTACCAGTCAAATACTCATATTTGTTGTATTTTACACCAACATTTTGAAATTTTATTATTTTCCGTATAGTATGAACTGCAACTAATAGTATAGTTGCAAACGGTAACTGTAGCCTATTTCATCAACATTGCAAAGTATACTTTAGTAGCAAAGTATACTTTGAGGGAGAAATTTTCAATTTTATGATAAATTTATTAATTTTTATTATACTGAATTTATTACATTATCACAGCCAATTTGGCTGTGATAATGTAATAAATTCAGTATAATAATTCTGCATACTTTTAATCATGAAATATATGCATTTGTTAGTTTTATATGAAATAATGCATTTCAGGAAAAATAAATGATTACTCCCTCAAAGTATACTTTGCTAGTAAAGTATACTTTGCAATGTTGATGAAATAGGCTACTGGTGTAATCTACTACCTACCATCAGTAAGTGTACTACGGACTGTACGGGAGTAAATTGCAACAGGTATTGTTCGCAACTACTAATAGTACTGTATGACACGCCATTTATTTTTCTCAAAAACCGACAAATTTGATACATCAACTGAAAATGGTAGATAAAAAACTGCTTCTAACATCGATTGTTATCAGGCAACATGAGTGTGCAATCTGATCAGGAGAAATGCGGGTAAATATTTTGGTTATGGTGTCTTGAGGGACGTCAAATTTGGAAAAAATCTTCATTTACTTCCAAATCTGTTCTTAAACTTGTACACCAACTTTTTTAATTAACAAAACACACCAATTTCATTCAGAACGATAAAAAATGGATTTCAACTTGTGTTGTAATTTATGTTGTGCGACCACTTTAATAATCAATTCCTGTAATATTGCCCCTCAAAAGATACCAGTAACACAATAACATAATTTCAATTGCAATGGTTTTGAACTGTCACTGAGCAGCTACTAAATGCAGAGCTGCCAACTGTTACGATTTTTCCGTATTTGTTCCGGAAAATACGTTAGAAATACGGAAGTACGGATAACAATTAAAAAGTACGATTTTTAAAAAAAATCAGCGCGGGAATATCTGGAAATAATAATTTCGTTTCACAATTCTGCCAATAAATCCTATTCTTTTATTTACCCGTAATCATACTCGCCGAGGCGCTTACCATTTTGATTCTTGTTGTGTATTAATAGTAGTTTCAAGCGCTCAGCGATATTGATTTATTCATCACGTAAATTCATAAAATGACTGCTCCAAAGCGTGCAGCCAACGAATTTGGGTATTTTTTATCGAAAGAAGTTTGAACACATCTGTTCATCAATGATTACAGCGAGACATGGCCCAATTTGGTCCTGTCAAAGCGCGGTGATGAATTTGCGTCTTGCAAGCAGTGTAATTGTGATTTTTCGGTTGGTAATTTATGCATATAAGTGAGTACTGATTTGTGTTCCGGAAAACATATGTGGTGTTCCGGAAAATAGCCCCCTTTTCTCTCCATGTTCCTCATGTGACCGACATGGGGTTGGCAGCTCTGTAAATGAATATGGATTCTGTAATTGCGGATACTGCCGACTTGACATGACATTTGCTATTGATGGTAACATCATGCACTGTGGATAACATGGTGGACAGTTTTCACTCGGTCGTTGTAATTCTACAGAGCTATTGGGAATATATGTTGTTGTTTGCTGCTCATTGCTTTTATTTTCATTTTGTGTACTGCTTTTCTGCTGAATTATGTCTGTAAAGCAGTAATTTCGATAAAGAAAGATCTAAATGATAGAATGGCTAAATACCTTCAATGGATGTTGTCGCTGGGATCGATGTGATTACGGATACGGTTCAGCTACTTTACTATAAACACACAATGGCGGCGGCGTGGTGCCAGAGAGCGCGATCTTCCCCCGGTTTCCATCACTTCCGGTTTCGGATCCAGACTGCGCCACGGTCGATTCCGGAATTGGACGGGTTCCCTGAAATTACCCCCAACCACCCTAGGGTCTTTGTGCGGCCGTCACTGATGCACTGCCGACTTTGCGTACTTTAAAAACATAAAATTACAACACTCCCCCCCACTTTATCCGAAAAGAGTGTGGGATATCCCTAAAAAAACTATGTATCTCCGAATTAATATTATTATAATCTGCTTGCGTGCATCAGTCTTATCGAATAAACCACCCCCCCCGAGTGAGTCCACAAAACAAAAAAACTCGAACGTGTGCGACTTACACTATTATTGGAAACATTATTTTCGACCCCCTATTAATATCCCATGAACAACTACTGGATAATTGAAAATAAACTATACAAACTACTTTAAACTAAAAAAATGTCGAGCACGGTCTCGACTTAATCAGACGTAATGTCTAACCACTATCCTTTCCCCCAAAAAGGCGTATCTACAGATTGGGACATACGTCAAACGCGTCCCAAAAAACCCTCCCCACTAATACAAGATTTCGCCATGGGCTACGTCAAACGCTTCCCACCACTAAAAAGAAATGATACCTCCCTAAAAATTGAAACAAACAGGAAGAATGGCCAGTAATACAAGGCTTCGACACTATAAAAAATATGTGTACGACAGCCGTCGAACGCCCGTCGTACTCTCAGGGCTGGAGCTCGTCGAACGCTCTCCAGAAAAAATCACCCATCCCCTGTTATATATATACAGTCGTATCTTTGGAGTGGAATACGTAGAACGTACAATTGCACTCACAAAGGAAACAAAACATCAACACTATACCCAAAAAATAACAACTATACAGAAACGTTCAAAACTTTGACACCAAAAATAAATAAATTCGCTCAAAATTATGTTCTGTGTATGCCGAACGTCGAACGTGCGACATACACCACTGCCTCGGAGGAACGTCGAACGCACTCCGAGGCCTGCACGTCGTCGGGGTATGGATAACGTCGAACGTGCACCATCCCGCTGTCTTCATCTATTTCCTCCGCCCGTACACCCTAAATCCTTTCTCGACGGTCATCCTCAGGATCTCCTCCGTCGTCTCGCCCCGGATCTTCGCCACTATCTCCCCGACCGCTCTGATGAAGTTGGGAGCCGACTGTCGGTAGCCGCGAATTGGGAAGTAGGGCGCGTCGGTCTCCAGAAGTAACTGGGTGGGCGCGATCTCCCGGACGGCCTCCTTCTGCTGGGCGGTGTAGCGGCCAACGAACGCGGTGAATCCGAAGTGAACGTTCGGAAATCGCCGGGTCCACTGTCGAACGTTCCGGACGGTCCCAGTGAAACAGTGGAGGTGGATGAACTGGTCGGCTGGCACGACTCCCACACAGTGGTACAGCAGAGACGTGTACTCTTCCTGGCTGTCGTGGCCCTGTTGTCCCCGGCAGTGCAGCACAAGGGTGTGGTGGGGTTCCAGGAGTGCCAGCGTCTCATGCAGAAGTTCATGCTGGTCCGTCCACTGGCTTCGGGGAACAGAGTGGTCCAGGCCGACTTCTCCCACTCTAACGACATCCGGTACTCGCAGGAGAATGGCCATCTCGTTGAGGGCGTTGGTGTTGTCCTCGCTGGCGTGCTTGGGATGGATGCCGATGGTGGTCCGAATCCCCTGGTCCAACAGGTCGGTGATGGTCCTCTGGTCCGGATAGGTCCACGGATCGCAGAAGTTCGCCACCGCTCCCACAACTTGCACAGCGGAATCCTCGGGTGGATGGAGTCCCGCGTGTAGGTCATCCAGGGTGACGTCGTGGGCATCCATTGCCGCCTGCAGCCGATCCAGATGGAAGTGGCTGTCAAACCCTTCTGGCAGCTCCAGGTAGTCCCCCTCCTCGAAGGTCTCCTGAAGGTCCTCGCCCGTCGTCGAACGAGAGGCGAGTACCTCAGGAACCTCCGGCGTCTCCGTCGCAGGAAGTTCCACCGCGAGTGTCGAACACTCCGGCTCCATCGGTTCGGGCAGCGACACGTCCGGGGCGGCATCCTCTTCTGCACCTCGGACTCGCTGGCGTTGAATCGACTCTGCAGGGTGGCGTATTGGAGAGGGGTGAGTCTCGCCAACAGCTCTCGAAGGACCTCCCAGTGTAGCAGCACGCTGGGACTGGAGATTGGTGATCCACAGTAGCGGGTTCTGACGAGGTTGTCTAACTCCTGCACTACAGTGGCCATCGCTGTCGGTGTCCTCCAGCTGTGGATATCCTCAAACCACCCTGTCTGGTTCAGCATCTGCGAGAACGATTCCAGGCACTTCTCCCCCCCAGGCTGCGGCGATGGCCTCCAACGCTGTCTTCCGGAGCTGGGCGGCTGACGGGCTGGTGTCCCTCACATGTAGCGCAGTCGGTATGTGAGCAGCATACATGTGTCCTTTCGGGTACCGGTACTGCTCCACCGCTGGGCACCAAACCACCGGGCATCCCCTATCCCTCTTCCCGCTAACCTTCTGCTTCTTAGGCGAACGTACTGTTGAACAGGACGTCACCTCCTGCTGGATGGTTCTCGTCAGCGGGGACAGGCTGCGCTTCCTCGTCCGACTCTTCTCGGCTTCTGCGCTGACATCGCTTGGTGGTGGAGGTGGCGGCTGGCTCTCTGTACACGGTGTGGGCTCCGGCTTGGGTGTGGGCGGTGGTGAGGGCTCCTGTATGTCGTCCTCGTAGTCAAGTTCGACGTCTTCTCGCAGGTCTACCAGGAGCGCGCAGTCCTCCGTAACCGACGTCTCCATCTGAGATGTTCCCAGCATCTCCTTCTGCTGGGCCTCCGAATTCCCCTCGTCGGAGCGCACTGCTTCGATGGTTGCGTCGGTCTTCATACGAATGTCTGTCAAGCAGGGCTCCTTGTATATCACTTCTTTCTTCTCCTTCCTCTTAACTGGACTCAGATGGTAGTCTATCCATGCTGGGGTGGCCAGTTGGAACTTCTCCGCGTTGTAGGCGGCGGTCGACAACCAGGCGGTCTTCCTGCGATGCCGGGCCAGCTCGGCCTGACCCCGGAGTGCGGCAAGCTGTTCCGCCGGAGTCTTCTTGTGACAGAGCATGATGTTCCACACGAGGTCCCGCACTTGCAGAAGTCTACGGTTGGCGGTGGCCTCATTCGCCTTGTCGACCTGGTCGGGCATCCTGGGAAGAAAATATGAAACATGAATATCGCAGTCGAACTGTGGTAATACATGTTTTGCCATCATACTTTATTTTCAGGCATTTCTTGGTTGGTCTACATTAACTAGAAGTCGAACTCCCTCTACTGTTCTGTCCGAGTGCACCCTGAACATTTATACTTATCGATGGCGAGGGCATCGGATGCTGTGATGTTCACACATGACCCGTGGAACCATTTCTGGCAATAGTCACACATGATCATGAAGCGACCCTCCCATCGCTTCTGACATGAACAATACAGGGTGTCATCATTGTCTCCGTCGTCCCCATCATGGGTGCCCTCCTGCCACTCCTTTATCCACCTTGGCAAAACCCTGGTCCCTGCATGGTTTCATGCGATCATGATTTGTGGTGAAGACCGAGTTCTTCAGCTTGACACGGTAAATGCACGCGGAAATCTTTTTGGTGATGATTCCCGGACCCTTCCAAGGTGGACTCAGCTTTTTTGACTTCCCCTTGATAATCGCTGTGTCAAGAATGTGGACAATATCGCCTTCGGAATACGCCTTCTGTAAGATACGAAGATCGTAGTTCTTCTTCATTCGACGCAGCGACGTTTTCAGGGTCGTTCTCGCCGTGTTATGAGCCCGTTGCATGGAGTTGACGAGTCGAGCGGCGTAGCCTTCTGGATCTTCACCTTCATCGTCCCCACCTCGTTTGGCCGGAAAGACTACGTGCGTAGGCATGTTCACCTCTCTTCCGAGCATCATCTTGTTGGCAGTGAAGCCCGTCGAACGGTTCACTGCGGCTCGGAGCGCAACTGCGATCTGCGGTAATTCCACATCCCACTGGTTCTGGGATTTACCAATAAAACACCAGACAGCATCCATCAATGTCCGGTTGTCATTCAAAATCAGTTAAAGGGTACACATGAAAGTGAAATGTGTCCGGTGGGGTTTTCGTTCCAGAACTTTAAATGCATAACTTTTTTATTAACTATTTTCACTTGAGAAGCTATTTTTAACAATATGGCTAAAAACGTGTTCGGTTTTACTCACATTCTGACCCGAATTAAGCAACCATCATAATCGTTGTGTGAATTACGTTACCGGTGCACATGATATGCGTTATGTGCGATATTTTCCAATAGTTGGTGCACATATTGTCGCTTCCTGTTTTCAAGGTATATGTATTAACATATATTTTTAAGTCAGTGATAACAACAATATATAGAATGTGCCAAAAATATAGAAAACAAGGTATTTTAAACCTAACAATACTTGTTTTTATTAAAGTTAATTGGTAAAATAGTTATATATGCCGATCAAAGAATATAAAGTGCAAAATAGGTATCCTGATAATAGTGAAAGTAGTTCGTGTGCATAATAACACCAGTATAGTTATGTAAAACACATGCATATGTATCTAAACATATTATATAGTGGCAGCATTTATGTTTTATACATACCCATGAATGGTAACGTAATTCACAAATACGATGACAAGCTTTTAAGTTGAATACTTTTATATTATAATGTAGTTGCTTAAATTCCTTTGCCTATACTACTCCAAATTTATGTAAAACATAATTGAATACATCTGTTGGAACGAAATCGTCAATTCGTTCTGATATCACGTGGATTGCATCCGCCACTGCAGATGAATACAGTATAAAAGTTTCAAGTGGAATTTGTTGAACACAAACACAGAACAATAAACTTGTATTACTCGAACACAAACTCACGTGTGGTAACCACATAAACTGCTATTTTGTACTAGTGTACAAACATTCACCAGTGTATTACTACAGTAACGTAATTCACAAATATAAATGGCATATATGTGAATTACGTTACATGTAGTATTTACACTGGTGCATGTTTGTACAATAGTGCAATATATGCAATATGTGGTTTCTATCGTATAATCTTCTCATGCATCAGTTTATATAAAACGGAAGCAGGCATATCTGACTTATACTTATAGTAAACACATGGTAACGTAATTCACATATCCTTCCTGGATAAAACTATAAATGACTAGAATGTAATTCAGTAGACATTGGATTGTCAAGATTTATATCCTATAACCTCTCTCGTGTATTCAGTTTATAAAACGGTAACAGAAACCATTTGACTTATGGTCAACTCGTGGTAACGTAATTCACACATCCTTCTTGGATAAAGCTATGAATGGCTATCATGTAATTTCGTAGACACTGAGGTATTGATATTTCTATCATATAACTTATCTAGTACTAGTAGTGTATTCAATTTATAAAACAGAGACACAGAATTACATGTAATTGGCTTATTGTCAAGACATTGTAACGTAATTCACATCCTTCCTGAATAAAGCCATGAATGACTAGCATGTAATTGAGTAAACACTGTTCATATTTATATCATATAACTTCTCTGGTGTATTCAGTTTCTAAAACTGAAACAAAACTATTTGGATTATAGACCTGTCTTACAACTAGGTTACAGCCCTTGAATTTACATGAGTTGCGTCCATTGGAAGCACTTCCGGGGCGGTCACGACGCTATTATTGGCTTATTTTGACATTACGTTGCTTAGTTTTACGTTGTAAGGTAAAATTTGGCAACGTTACTTCAAAACAAGAAACCAGGCCAAATCAAGTGTCGTGAACGCACCGGATGTGCTGCCAAGGGACGAACCTCGAGAACATTCAAGGGAGGTAACCTAGTTGTAAGAAAGGTCTATAGTCAAGACATGGCATCGCAATTCACATAATAATAATTATCCTTCCTGGATAAAGGTATGATAAAACAATAATACATGGTATCTTAAATCAGGTAACGTCCCATCTAGTCAGTGTATAGAACAGAAACAGAACTAGTTGACATATATAATCAAAACCGGGTAACGCAATTCTGTCCTGGATAAAACTAGCAACATGCAGGGGTATCCTGGTACGTTTTAGAATAATGACCTAAGTTTGTTAATGTCGCTTAACTCGCTTTGTTCCATGACTAGTACCGGAGATTTTGTTGGCTTTGGACAATTCGGACAATTTCTGGTGGACCTCTAGTTTCCTTTTCATACTCGCTGATTGAGATTTATCGTTAGCCTTAACCATAGCAACGGGCGTTGGCTGTGCAATACTATCACCGGCATTTGTTCCAACTGTTGTGGACGACGGTTTGTTATGTTGTTTCTGATTCAGGTCATGTTTGTTCCATCCGGAACACATTGGATGAAACACACCATCACTAAAGCAGTCATTGCAGTAGCAGGACGTGTCTCTAACAGCGATTGTCTTATTACCGAGTGGTATTACGCCATGCACTTGCATTGTTCCTTTTATTGCTGATAGTTCGTCTTGTGCTTCAACACATTTTGACTTTGGGACGTATGTATACTTCACTTGGCTGTTCTCCAATGAACTCCCCCAGTTATAAAACTCTTCCGCCGTTTGGATGACTGTAGCTTCTCTCTTCACCGCGGAATCAGCTAGACGTTTGGCAGTGCCACCTACACCATCGCATGGTCCCTTCCCATGACCTGCCTCAAAGTATGTCCACGAGGCTTTAATATCATCAAATAGTTGATCATGATGCGCGACTATGTGCATGATGTGTTTGTTTCTATATTGTGACGTTGGAGAGTCGGTTATGTAATGAATAGTGTTTACGTCTGGCACGGTTGATTTTATATCTGGAACAATTCTTTTGACAAATGCATATACTGTTCCTGCGGTGTGAGATTCCGTGTCAGAAACATACACGGTTGATTTGTGATTGAGGTTTCCACTTTTGTCCTTAGTATAGGTCACTGCGGGGTGAAGAGTTACTGAACCCTTATCGAAATAAGCAGACTGGACTTCATCTGCATGACTACATGAGTAATTCTCTGCGAAATCCATTTGGCATATGGCATGGTTTTCCGGAAGCTTCTCTTTCAGCTGCTTTCCACCGCCTCATACTGACATTTCACACGTTCATTGTGCCGTCTAAATTCGAACAATTCTTTCTGCATTATTTCTTTTTTTAAAATTTTCTTTCGCCTTTTCCACTTTCACAATCTGCATCCGTTTGGTAATCTTTCCTTTGTGTTCTACATCTACCCTCTTCCATTCTGTGTACTCAATTTTTTCGTTCTCATTTCCTTGAATTTTGGCGAGTATTTCCTCGTCAGTGTTTTGTTTGATTAATGTATCTGGGTTCGTTACGGTTGTTATTCCGGCTGATTTCAAGCCTTTCACTTTTAGTGTCATATTTTGATGTCTCTGGCAAAGGCATGTCCTTCGCGCGCTGAATTTGACCACTTTGATGTAATTTGGTCTGTACCGGCTGAACACAGACAAACTTACTTTAACGTCAGGGTTTTCGGATAGAAATTTCTGGTGCAGGTTGTACACATAATCGTTCATAATTCTTTTTTGGTGCTTGGTTTTTCCCATTTTAATGGCATCTTTCTTTCCGGGCAGGCATGCGCTGTTGTCATCACGTTCCATGAACTTCACAACATTCTCCTTAAGTACAGTTCGAACCTTCTTTAGACGCGTTTTCTTCGCAGTAACTCGTTGACTAGCTTTTCTTATTTGCTTTCTATTGACCTTCAGCTTTTTACTTAACTCGGTTTGTAGCCTATATCGTGTCAGCAACTTTCCAGTCAGTACCTTCAGAGATGCTCTTTGACCTGATCTTTTTCGCGATGTCTTTACACGTTTTTTTACTTGGTCTAGCAGGCAATTGTGAAATTGTAATTTCTTCACCAACGAAGGATGTTTGGATGGCGATATCCCCTCTGCCCTTATCTCTGCCTTTGATTTACTTCTAGGGGTCAGTGTTTTCTCCGGTTCTGGGCTTTCAATTCTCGAATCACGTCGATTTTTGTCCCTCCATATTTTCTTGCGAAGTTTCTCCTGTGTTCGTTTCATATCTTTGACTTTCGTTTCCAAACTAGATATTTTACGCCTTGCAAATTTTAGATGTCTACTACCGGTTTTCCTTTTAGCTTGTTTGAAACTCATTTGGATGTTTAACTTTGATGGTTTGCCTGAACCGGTCTGAGGTTTTGACGTCGTTGAATCACATGGCCCTGTGTCAGTACTACTTGAACTTGGATCTGCATCTATTTCCATGTCAACGTCTGGTGGATTTCCTAGTTGTATGTTAATATTTCTTCTCTTGTTATGCATACAAGTCTTTATTTTGTCTCGCCTTCTTTTTAAGTCAGATCTCGGAAGTAACACCGTGGGAACGTAGTATTTCTTGACTCGTTCTGTCTCTTTCCTTAATACGCTTGACCTTCCCTCGCCGCTTTCTTCTGTACCTCTGTGCTCTTCTGTATTTCTGCACGCGATTTCCCCATCATGCTGCAAGTGTACAAGTAAAAAGTTGTTTGACTATATAGAAATACTAACACTATATGATTAGGTGTTGGGCGTGTGGGGGGGGGGGGATAAAATTAACATCAGGTCTGGGAATGGAGGTCTCAAACACAATGCATTTGACTGAACGTTGTACACACATGGGGATGGAGGTCTAAAACACAATGCATTTGACTGAACGTTGTACACACATGGACGCCCTGTGATTCCTAAGACTGGGTGTTAGAGAAAGTGTGTGATAGAGAGAGAGAGAGAGAGAGAGAGAGAGAGAGAGAGAGAGAGGAGAGGGAGGGAGAGAGAGAGAGAGAGAGAGAGAGAAAAGAGTTGGATGGGCGGCTTAATATTAAAGAGCTGTAAATAATATGTGAATTACGTTACCATTTTTGTGAATTACGTTATCATATGTTGTGGACAAAGAAACTAAGTATCCAAACACACATTAGTGGCAAACTGTGAGAAATATTGTGGAACAGGGTGTGATTAATGGCGTGTGAGGAAGAATGGATACAAACTGCAGGGATTCGATTAGCTACTGTTCATGCTTACCCATTACCCAACACAAAACAAATTCAGTTATCGAGCTAAAGAACAGTAGTTATTTTCAAACATGCTACAGTCGGTATAACGGACGTACAGATGCATAAATAACGCACAATTACATGGACATCCATGAACAAATCAATCTGCACATGTTCTGTCTAAAAATAAGTATGCAATAAGCTGACAAAGGTAGTGCATATTGACTGTGAATTACGTTACCATTTTGTGAAATACGTTACCATGTGTTGTGGCCATAGGACGTAAGATGTCCACACATATGTGTGAAACATATTAGGTGAAACTGTATGTATAACGGTCATTTAAGGCGGGGGACCTGGGAGAGAGAATGAATACAACTGGTAAATATGGATTACAACGCCATTCTTGCACACCCCTCACTCGGAAACAAAACCAGAATTGAGCTATAGAAGACTATTCATTGTGGAACATGCGGTGGTCAGATAAGCGGACGTACTGACGCATAAATAACCCATAATGATACAGCCACTCTTGGATTAGAACATGATATAAGTGCGCCGCCTTAAAAAAAATGTGTAATAAGACGGCAAACGCTTTTCACTGAGTAGGTGAATTACGTTACCATTTTGTGAATTACGTTACCATATCTTGTGGCCATTGAACAAACACAATTGGACATTAATTCGTAGAAACAAATAAAAGTTTAGAAAATCATTGGTATAAACGCGTGGTAAACAATGGTGATGCTGAAAGAAAAAGTGAATGTAGTTGTGGCTGTACGACAACACTGGAACATGTCTAAATCTTACCAAAGTCGATGATTTATAATCGGGAATTAACCACCACGCCACGATGCCATTATATGTTTACAAGATCACCGGCTGCTACAGGCGGTGCTGTCGACCAATTATTCCATAGAAATTCATCCTAGGCCTCGAGTCATTGACGCAAGAGTTATCCGGTAATTCACAGTAACGTAATTCACAGACACGTGTGTTATGACAATTTCAGAGAGGCATAGTTCTAAATTAAGAACAGCTCTCATTCCAAAGGGGGATGACTGACATCCCTTTGGTTATGGATATTACTGTTCAGTCTGTATACCGTCATATCTATAGAAACAATGGTAATGTAATTCACAATAGTTAGTCACTTTTCTAAAAGTCCATTTTAACATTATTATCATTCATTTATTCGCACAGTAATATGTTCATAACACGTAATACACAATATTGTATCCATTATTAGTTGGGAGTAACATGCTACATACTATTTTCTGGTTCATTTGAAATATGGTATTGCTACTTCAAAATGGTAACGTAATTCACATGGTTTTTCGGGACAGAATATTTTTGTTCCACAAAATTATTTTTTTTGTTTATTTTTACCAGAATTGCATTGACATGCAAGTTGGACCACTTTTTAATGCTGTAACATGCAACAGGTCCCTAACGGACATAACAGGTACTATGTATATGCTTTGAAAAACTTACCCTAATTTTTGGACAATGCAAACTGGGTACTTCTTCCATATATACAGGCATGTATATCAGCAAATATGACCACTATGTTGGACTTTTAGTGTGTGTCGCATCAGTACATGTCCGGTACTACAATTGGAAACTAAACCCCATGCGCTATACTGATTACCATACCTACCAGACCCTTGGGACACGAAAAATCCGATTTAGTACCCTTTAACTGATTTTGAATGTGTACCGCTCTACTTGACCGTTCGCGGAGGGTCTATACGGCGTTGTGCGCGTCTTGTGTATATGGAGGGCGTTACAAACTGACGCGAATAGCTTTCCCTCAAAATTCCGACCTTGATCCGAGTGAAGTTCAAAAGGTAGGCCGAATCGCGAGAAAAACTCATTCACTGCGGCTCTAGCCGTTATTTCGGCCTTCTGTGATGGCAACGGGATACACTCCACCCATTTAGTGAATTGGTCCACCATCATCAGAATGTGTTCGTGACCTCGTGGTGTTTTCGGTAACGGACCCAAAAAGTCGATATGGACGCGCTCCATTGGTGCTCCGGCGTGATATTGGGTCATCGGAAACTTTCCGTACCTATCAGACTTCTTGTTCTGGCTACATGTCGAACAGGTAGAGACGTAATAATGAACAAAGTCTGATAGGCCGTACCAGAAAAATTTCTCTTTCACTCTGGCCTTCGTTCGCGCAACGCCTTGGTGGCCCGCCACCGGAATGTCGTGTTCAAGTTCTAACACTCTATCTTTCAACGATTCCGGGACTGCCAGCAGCCTATCCTCCTCCCCCTTTGGTAACAAGTAGAGTAGCCCGTCTTCTAGCTTGAATCGCTCTTTATTCAGCCAGTAGTGTTTCGCAGCTGGTCCGGCGGCAAATAATTCATTGGTGTACGGCACAGTTCCATCTGCACACCAATCAACAATCCTTTTCAAGTCCTCATCTTTTTCTTGTGCTTCTTGGATTTCGCCTAAGCTGAAACCCCAACATGAAGGTACGCTGCCTTGTACTTCAACTGCCCCAATTTCTGTACCTTCATGACTTTCCAGGATTGTTATTTCCTCCCCCTGTATTATAATATCTACATGCACAACGGGCAATCCCTCCATTGTGCAGCCTCCCTCTTCCCATGGCATGACCAAGGGTTTCTCCTCGTAATCTCCAGTGGGATTGAATCCGCCCTCCTGCATTATTTTGGTTTCTTCTGATGCACAGGCTCCAAGGACGTCTCCTTCACGCACTGTGAACATCGCTTCTGGTTCATGATACCCTTTTTTCTTCATTATTTTTTCTTCTTCTTCTGGTCTCCCTAATGGTGACCTTTCCATCAGGAGTGATGGTGCCGAGGCTCCCTCACCCGCTGGCACCGATCCGACGTCATCAGTATCATCTTCTTCTACATCATCTTCTTTACTAAGGCTAGCATCCTGGTGCACGTTGGATGCTGCCATCTGATGCCGACGGGACACATTATGCGCGCTTGGTCCCTGCACCTCACTATACAGTTGGACTTGGTCGCCTTGGACCTTGGCGCGGTTCACCTCAGCTGATCCCCGCGGCATAAAAGTCTCCTCTGATTCCGGTGCCACACTTATTTCTTCTTGACGGTTCAACCCCCTTCAAAGGTGGTCTATCCACGATAGACACCAATGGTACAACCTCGTCTACATCTTTGGTAAATGAACCCCAATTGTCATAGGCTCGCATGCAGTACTTGCATCCGCCACATGGCAAATCTTCTGGTTTTACATTCAGCGTGAATGTACTACATGGGGTTCCATCTGCTGGTAATCTTGATAATGCATCGGCATTGGCATGTTTCTTCCCTGGTCGGTGTTGCAGGATGACATTATACTGCGACAGTTCCTCCATCCAGCGCGCTAACTGACCTTGCGGCTCCTTGAAGTTTAACAACCATGTCAGACTGGCGTGGTCCGTGCGTAGAACGAACGGCCTCCCCAGTATGTAGTGGCGATATTGGCGACAGAACCGAACAACGGCAAGTAGTTCTTTTCGAGTTACACAGTACCTTCGCTGTTCAGGCGTCAGTGCGTAACTACTATAGCATAACTCGCTCAGCGCCCCTTGAACTTGGATCAGTTCAGCCCCAATAGCCAATGCCGACGCGTCGCAATCCAGAATGAATTCGTCATACTGGTTGGGTAGAGCAAACACTGGCGGATGTGTCAAGAGTTGCTTCAAATGGTCGAACGCCGCTTGTTGTTCTACATCCCATCGCAAACCTGCTTTTCCGACGACTTTGAACAATGGCTCCGCAATGTCTGCAAAGTTCTTCGAGAAGGCTCGATGGTAGTTAGCTAGGCCCAAGAATCTTTGAACGTCTTTGGCGCATGTTGGCGTTGGCCATTCTCTAACGACTCTGGTATCTCCCACGGCCATAGCCAAGTTCTCGCCATCTACTATTCGGCCTAGAAACTCCACTTCTCGTTGAAAAAACAGACATTTCGACGCTTTCAACTTGAGCCTGTACGTTCTGAAGCGCAGTAACACATCCGTCAAATTCGCCATGTGTTCGTCAAAGTTTTTCCCAATGACCAGAACATCGTCCAAAAAGGCAAGTACGGTCTTCCAACATAAACCGCGTAGAACGAGGTTCATGACTCGGGCGTATGTAGCTGGCGCATTGCACAGCCCAAATCCCATCTTCACATGCTCGAAAAGGCTGTACTTGGTAATGAACGCCGTCTTGTGTCGATCCTTCTCCGCCACTTTCACCTGCCAATATGCGGAATTCCCATCCAGCTTGGAAAACCACTGGTTGCCGGCTAGTGTGTCAAGACAATCGTCGACCAAAGGCAGTGGGAAGACATCTTTTGTGGTCACGTTGTTCAGTGCCCGATAGTCAATACACCATCTGACGGAGCCATCGCGTTTTCTGATTAGTACAGGCGCCGATGCCCATGCAGATGTGGATTCTTTGATGACTCCGGCTTCCAGCATTTTCTTCAGGTGATTTTCTTCTTCCTTCACAAAACTGACAGGTGTGCGTCTCATCCGCTGTTTTATCGGTCGCGCATTCCCAGTATCGATCTCATGTAAAATCTCATCAAAATTTCCCAAGTCAAACTCGGTTTCGGCGAATACATCCTGGAAATCACACAACAAATGCGAGAAGCGAAATTGCTGCGCGGTACTTAGATGTCGCTTTGATGATTGATACATGGCTTCCAGGTGCTTCGGGATGCCACTGGGAGGGTTTGCGGAGTCCCGTCGAACGGGACCATCAGTGTCAAACACTTTCCGCGTTCCCTCCTTAACTTCCTCTTCCGCTTCTTCAATGATGCCTTCTACTGAGTGCGCGTTGGCGATTTTGTCCCCTCTCTTCATCAGGCGGTATGTGTCAGTAGCGTTCACCACACAGAGGGTCGGTTTCATTGTCCTGTCGTGGATGGTCCTTGGAACTAAAACTTTTAGAGCCTCCGCGGGTTCGATGTAAAATTCAGGTAGCGGTTGATCGAGTTTACATTGTACTCGCATCACCGAATTAGGCGGTACTACCTGTCGTTTGGCTACCGTTACCTGGGCTACCAAGGGTGTCTCTTTCCCTGACATGTCCACATTTAATGAAATTACCTCCCCCTGTATTGACAGTGTGGCTTTTCCCATATCTAAAATTGCCCCATGATTGTATAGGAAATCTTTAATGACGCGTAGAGCTCGGACGATATGATTGTCACCTCTGCCGCCGTGTCGACGACGGCTTCTATTTTCTGACCACCGATTCCTACTTCCACCTTGAATTTAGATAGAGAGCTTAAATGGCAAATAGTAGGTGTGCTAGACTCCCTATCTGATTGGTGTTCCCCCTCTGTTGGAGTGGGGTCACTCGCTCTAATCGATGTGGTCGCTCTAACGGGTGATGTCGCTGCTCGCGTGGTTGTTTGTTCATCGTCACTCTTCACGGCCCGTGTCACTTTCCGAAGCGGTAGGACAGGTATTTGAGATTCACTGGTCTTCAAAGAGTCGAGCGTCGAACGCTCGAAGAACTCCTTGATCACAGCTATCTTTTCATCTGGCTTCTGCTGTACAGCTTCGGTGCCTACAACTGTACGGTCTACAGTTTTCTCTTCTCTTGGTGACCAAGTCATTTGCGTCGAACGGTTAGACTCGGACTCCGCAACAGGTATATTTTGTTTGTCATTGAGCGAATACCTTGTGCCCCCCTTGATGTTTTTCTTTCCGCCTGTAGAGGACGTTACCACACCAGTGCTATGCGCATACGTCGAACGTTCTTGCACAGCTGGTGTTTCTACGAAGTTTTGCGGACCCTCTACAACACTGTCAATCCCGACCCCATTTATGGTGGCGCTAACTGGATTTGTTCCCGCCCCTGGGCATTCTACCTCTAAATTTCGAGAGTTTGGCGTCGAACGCGTACTCTGAATTGGATTGATCCCAGTCGAAGTCAGGCCATCTATTGGCGTCGAGATCGGGGGTTGGCCCTGCCCGCCGACCCTTTGGAGTTTAAAGACTCGGGGCATGCATTTTTGAAATGTCCCGCCTTCCCACATTGGAAACAACATAGCAACGGACAATTTCTCATAGGGTGTGATGGGTCCGCGCAATAGTAGCATCCGCGTCCCTGCGGTGCTTGATGCCGAGGCGGCCTTGGTGCCCCCCCCGCGTAAGGGTTTTGTGGGATTTGGAACCTGGGCGGCATGGGTAGGTTTGGTTTGGGTAGGGTAGGTTGGGCATATTCGGCACTGGCATTCGGATATAGGGCTGATCTACACCCCTATATCTTGGCTGCAGTTTTTGCACCTCATTCGCTAAGCCCTCCAACTTGGCCGTCAACTCTGCCATGGCTGTTGCCTGACTGTCAACCACAGGGCGGCGGGACGGTGGTGGACACGTCGTCTCATAGACCACAGGCTCTGTATCGGGTGCACGGTTCTTGCGCGCGCCTTTACGGTTGTGCATCATCTCATGCACGTTTTGGTATAGCCTGATGTGGTCGATGGCCTCTTCTATCGTTCTCGGACGTCTAATACACACATCTTGCCCAGCATCCTGGTCGAACAGTCCTTGGCAAAACCGTAGAACGGCTTGCCGAGTGACGTGTTGTTGTGGCAGGTCCCATAATGCCCCATTGGCCAACTTTAGTATTCGATCAGCCCAATCGTCAAGTGACTCCGTCGCTCTCTGCATGGCCTGGTGAAACTTGACTTGGGCTGTTTCGTCCAGCTCTACATCCCCAAATCGTCGGTTGAGTCGGCTCATGAGTTCTCGAAACGTCATGTCTGTGTTGACTTTGGTGACGGTCTCGTAATAGTCGGAGGCCTTGCCGCTAAGGCTCCAACATAGACAGCGCGTACATTCTTCATCTGTCCACTCGTACTCGTCCGCGTACATGCGGAATTTCTGGCGGAACGCCGAAAAGTTGCCCGTCCCGTTATATGTAAGATTCTTCGGCAACACTATGTTACTTTTTTTGTTTTGAGCGAAATGAACCCTGGGTGTCGACATGGCTTGTGGTCGTGATGTTGATGGTTGAGCGGTCGGGGATACATGCGGTCGTGCTGGTGCACACGCCCCATATTCTGCCAACGTATCGTCATCAGCCATTCTGCGAGTGTGGGGAGCGGCGGAATCACTTTCCGGCTCATTTCGTCGCTGTGGTTCTGTAGCTGGACTTCTGTATGTCTCGTCAGCTTTCTTTGGAGCGACAGTCCGGTTGGTCTCATGGTCCGACCTCATTGGTGTCTCCCCCCATGTCGTTTGAAGCCGAGATGCCACGTCTCGCAATTCCCGAGCCAGGGTCATGGTGCTGTCTTCCGCAGTCATTCTAGTGATGTCTACTGTGATGTTCTCGCGTTCGACATCCTCATACGACTGGTCACATCTGTTTTCTTGGAAATCCATTCGATCTTCCATTTCTCTTGTATACCGGT
Organism: Conchocele bisecta; assembly: GCA_029237695.1. NCBI lineage: Eukaryota > Metazoa > Mollusca > Bivalvia > Lucinida > Thyasiridae > Conchocele > Conchocele bisecta. Next base: position 61,383,098 of record CM055268.1, read on the forward strand.
TGCCCAAATGGCGGTGGAGAATCTCTGGGGTGAGGTTGCCCAGATTTCCTCGCAGACTCATTAGCTGCGACGCTATTACTGGGCCAATCCCTTTTATTGCCGTCAGTTCTAACCCCGCGGCAAAGTTAATTTTCACTCGGGGTCCAGTCTCGGGGTGCTCCGAGTCAGAGAAGTACCCTTGCGGGCTTTGTGACATACTGACTGTGTGGGGTTGGTGTCAAATTGAGATTGTCACTTCACGTGGTATAATAGACTCAACTCGGTTACAAAGACAATTAAATTCCCATACAACTGGTGTAAAGTACACCAAAGATAATATTTTAATGGGAATGCTACAGGGTGGGGTTATTTGGGCCCTTTGGTTCCCACTCTGCAATATACCGTTTGTAACCGGGTTAGCCCCTTGGTTTTATTGAGCTTACGCTCCAGGTACTAGTCCGAGTGCAATGCCGAACATGACACTACGGGTAAAGTACTGGGATATAATTAGATTGCCCCCTTGATAAATTATGATGAATAGTGAAAAACATAAACTTCCAGTGAATGTGAACCAACCAAGAATATACTTAATTACAAACAATTAGAATTCAGCAATTAACCGGCTTATCGTCGAACGATTCACCGGCTAACGATTATTAAAATTGTACCAAAATATCAGCTTCCTGTCGAACAAGTCGCTGCCTTATAATGAATAGGTTCGTATCTAGACTCAGTCAATCGTTGAACGATGGCTGAGTACCAAAATGGTATCGCAAGATCAGATACTCGTCGAACGATCACTGATCCATTGACAATTTTGTTAGATTGATCAAATTAACGAACCTGATTCTCTGTGCGTCTTCTGGTGGATTCACTGAATTCAGGATTCTCTGATAGAACGTCTATGGAATTCTCGGCTTAAAAAAAACGAAACAACCAAGTCCGAGTAATTTTCACAAATACGGATATAAAAATCATTATATTTCTATCTGGGACACTGCTTCTAAAACAACAGTCTTATCTGGATCACTTTTCCGCAAAATAGAATTATCGGGACCCCCTTTTCTTAAAAGTGACTTATCTGGACCAATTTTCCAAAAATGCTTATCTGTACCACTTTTCAAAAATAAACTTATCTTAACCAATTTTCCAAAAATTGACTCAACTGGACACTTTTCCAAAAATAAATGTTCATACCTTGGATATTATTACCATAATAGGATTATCTTGGACGCTAATACTACAAATGGACAAATCAGGAGCATTACATCTAAAAATAGACATATCTGGATATAGATTTATTATGCTGGCTCATCTGGGGCGTTCCTTAATGTTGTTCACTGCCCCTCCCACCAATCAATTGGATTATTATTATATAATACTAGTGTTTCGAACATATGTGCATCCACAATGCATTCCCATGAATCGGTTACTCAAACCGAACTCGCTCCTGTCAACTTTCAAGACGATTCAAATGGTCTGTCGACCGCAGCTAGTACGTGTATCCACAACAGATTTACAATTTAAATCATAAATATTCTATAGTGGATTTCTATAATCTCCTGACAATGTCAATATTAACTCGCAAAAAAAAAAAAACACAACGAAAAACACACTACCTTGACACACTCCATATAATGCGAAAAACTGCGGACACAATTAATTATTACCATTATACCGTGCGTATAAAAAATAATAAATCAACATAATTTTCTACTGCAGTCCGAAAATCCTCCACGATTCCCCAATTATCCCCCTCTTCGGTTTCACCCCTTGGTAATCACTCACAGTGCAGAACCAGATATACCGATAATCTCCATACCCATCATGGGATAAATAATAAACCGCTTACTAACAGATTTGTCAAATTATGTCGGCATAATCGCATTATTGAAATATCATAATCATCTGTTCGGCCCCCCCACTATAACAATATATATAAAAAATATATATTCACTTTCGGTCGACCACCAATCTGTCACTCACACATTAATTTAATATCTGTTCACGAAAATACAATATAATTTTGCTTTCTTACCAAAATATATGGTTGAACGTTCCTGCACTATAAAATATGTTTCGCATTAAAACCGCCATGCTTCAATAGCAATACAACTCGTAAACAAGCGTAAACATATTATTTACCACAATAACACAACTAATCTGACCGCTAACTATAACTATTGTTACTAATAACAATACACAAAATAAACACAGGTCCACATGTAAATTGCAGGCCCCAAATGATTCAAAACTTTCGCCGGCTCATTATTTCATCCGGGCCTACACTTATTTTCAACTAAAATACCTTTATTCGCTTACAAATATCCTCTTCGCATACACATACCATGCAAATTGATACGCAATCAATTGTTATACTTGTTTAAATCTACTATATTATTATTGTATACAAATTAAATAATATTTCTTTCGGTTAACCCCTGCCAAAATGTATTCTTATGGACCCCCATTCCCCTGAAAAATATTCATTTCCACCTTATTTCCAGTGTAAATAGTCTGTCGAACAGACCATTTAGCCTGGGAATTTATTACGCTTAATTGTAAAAAATATTTCAATAATTTACAATCAAATTATTCTTCAAAATTGCTCTTTGACACATAATAATTTATATTCAATAAATAGAGTCAATTTCATCAATATTTTGGGGTCCCCTTGCTCACACCTGCCCCCCACCTACCACCGTATAACCTCACCGATCCCAGACAACAACAAATATTTTGAAATCACGGTAAAATCTTGCTTAAATCGTGGCCGAAAATTCAATGTTTACAAATTCTGGTTTGTCGAACATGCCAAAATTTATCGACATTTAATTACTCAAATAAGATGAATAACATATGCACAGGTCGTAAAATGCCATTCTCTTTGCTTTATGTAAAACTATTTACCCAAACATTCCACCAATTCCGAGTTTTTCGAGGACAAAATTCGCGATTTTTTATCCAAGAAAACTTCGGAACTAAAACATCTTTTTTGGGCAAATCCTGCCGAGACGACGCCATTAAAGCAGTAATTTCGATAAAGAAAGATCTAAATGATAGAATGGCTAAATACCTTCAATGGATGTTGTCGCTGGGATCGATGTGATTACGGATACGGTTCAGCTACTTTACTATAAACACACAATGGCGGCGGCGTGGTGCCAGAGAGCGCGATCTTCCCCCGGTTTCCATCACTTCCGGTTTCGGATCCAGACTGCGCCACGGTCGATTCCGGAATTGGACGGGTTCCCTGAAATTACCCCCAACCACCCTAGGGTCTTTGTGCGGCCGTCACTGATGCACTGCCGACTTTGCGTACTTTAAAAACATAAAATTACAACATCTGCGAAGTGTCGTTTCTGTTGGTCACTGCTGTCTATTTCGTAGTGTTTTAGTGATGTTTCGTTTCGATGCTTAGTAATGCGTGTAATGGCTCGACTGCTTACACCGGCATGAGACAGCATGGTAATTGTGGTGGCGCGAACACTGGTTTGTATACCGCTGACTCAATCCAGCTTCTGCAGATAATTTTGCCATGTATCCACAAATGGTTTTGTTCCCTACCAGCCTTGTAATATACCAAATTGGGTCTTCATTGTCAATCTTCTGTCTGGGCTGCTGAAACATCAGATCATTTTCAGGATTCTGTTTAGATATGTATAGCCTCAGTGACTTTCAGGACAGTATTTTGTGTCTTCTGTTGAAGCATACATTCTAGGTTTCGAATCAATGTTTTCAGTATTTTCAAACCTTTGGTGATTTTTCAATTTTTCGTTACACTGCATTTCAACATATTCCCGGCCAATATCGTCTGTTTTGAACACATACGTATCTTTCTTTAAAGTGTTAATGTTTTTGCAACCACTTCGTGCGAAGTTAATTGTCATGTCAAACCAGACCTTCTTCTGTAATGAATATTGGTTGTCTGTAGACATAACTGCAGATTGTCAGAGCTTTGTCAGGTCATCCATACATATATATTGGTGGTGTGTCGTACGGTCTAACCCGTCAACACATAATTTTTTAACGTGGCCTTAAAGGTACATGCCCACTCAGTAGGCAAATTTTTTTCTTTATATCAAAGACATCATCTGAGGCATTTTCTGGCAAACTAAACATTCATTCACCATTACCCGACGTATTGACTGGCATTATTATACATTTTATATCATACGTAAATTTTCACACTGATATCAGGGGCGATATCTGTGTTTCCTTAAAACGTTAACGGACATTAATATTTAGCATCTGTATTTATATTTTGATGTGCAATGATCATACTTTATAATCTGTCGAAAATATTATTTTTTAAGGTGATACATTTAACTAGTATAAATCAGTTAAAAATAGCATGCCTCATAAAAATATCAGTAAAATATTTATTACTAAATAATTATATATCGCGCTTTGCTCTCTCAAGAAAGAGTATCAGTAGCCGATTTCATCAAAATTGCAAAGTATACTTATCTAGCAAAGTATACTTTGAGGGAGTAATCATTTCTTTTTCCCAAAATGCATTATGTCATATAGAACTAACCACTGCATATATTTGATGATTAAAAGTATGCAGAATCATTATACTGAATTTATTACATTATCACAGCGAAAACAAAATGGCTGTGATAATGTAATAAATTCAGTATAATAAAAATTAATTAATTTATCCTTAAATTGAATATTTCTCTCTCAAAGTATACTTTGCTAGATAAGTATACTTTGCAATGTTGGTGAAATAGGCTACATGTCACTGGCCGTCACGATGACAAATCAATAGTACGATAACTATCGTCCAGGAAATACAATAATTTAGCTGATTTTATTAATTTTGGTAAACCACTATTTTATCCATGTAACATGATGTAAATTCCACTAGTCTCTCGACATGGTTTGGGAAGCTGGCAATGATACTATCTCCATCGAGTGACATGAACACCAATGGCTCCTTCAACTTCTCTGCAGGAAGTACCATTTGTTGCCTGAAAACGAGAACGGTTTTCACAAACAAATGTACACCAATTGTAGCATGGTAGAAGGTGGTCATGCAAATTGTCATACAATCAGTTAGAACTATGACAAAAAGTCATGAACAGGTAGAACTGGATATGTTTTCTATTTGGTCTCAACAAACATCAAATGAATATATTTAAACAGACCATTTTCTAGTTAGAACCAGCATTCAAGAACACCTTTTAGTTGTGTTGGAGGCTCAGTGCAATTATCATATCAATGTATGTTATTTTGACCATTCTCTAACATGTATATAGCAGTAACTGCCTCATAAGTCTACAAACCTCAGAGACTGGATTTTCTTTAGATGTGGTACCCTCCTATCAACAACACTACCAGTTTCTGCCATTCCACAGCACACCGCAAATACCTTTCTGCTGCCAGGATGGAAAAGGTAATGATCCACACTGACACATACAAAATCTTCACAGGGCTCCAGATAAGGAATTAGTAATTGAGTATTGTCACTCCATCATTTCTGAAGCAATTCGGTATTTCAAAATTTTAATTGGGTAAAATAGAATCACACTACTGTTTACACATCAGCAGACCGCACTTATTCAATAGTTTGCTTCTAAATGAAAACAAATCTTGGTATTTCATTAGAATTGTCTCCTTGGAGACAATTCTAATGAAATACCAAGATGTGTTTTCATGGAATAATAAGAATAAGAAAATATGCTATATTTGTGGTCTGTTTATTGTTTTCTGTAGCATGATAAAGATACCACAAATTTTTCATTGCTTTTTGATACTCACTACTTCTGATTTCAATTGGGTTTTTGGAAATTTTAATTGGGTATTTACGCAAATACGCAGCTTATCTGGAGCTCTGTCCTCAAGCTGTATGACATATGAGACACGGTTTTTAACTCTCGAGCAGGATTTGCTGTAGAATACAAAATTATTTCGTAACAGTTGCTTTCAGCATACAGTTCCTTGTTAGAGTTGTCAAAATTCATTGGTAATGTTGTCGTGTTTACATGGTGGAGAGCGCGCGGATTCTTGGATTTGCCGATGATAAGTGGTTTCACTTTGTGGCTGCCGTTCCTGTTAACCGCAAACTGTATGGTCACACGGTCTTTCTTTGTCTTAAATCTTTCGCGGCGATGTGGGTCACTCTTAAGCGACAGTGATGTGTCTGGCAGCATTTTATAACACAGTCCCGTCTCGTCACAATTATACACCCCCCGACCGAACTTCCCCATTCATTCGCGCTTGCGAAATACCATGCCTTGTCTTGAAACGATGCAACCAGCCATTGCTGGCTTCAAATTTTGATTCCTCGCCATTTAACTTAATATCCAACACTTTAGCCTGCGCAGCTAGTACTGGTCCGGAAATTGGTCGTCCCTCGCTTGTTTTCTGCGAAAACTACTGGAATAACGCCTGATCTAAGTTGTCATCGGCAGCCTTCCTCATTCGCTTTTTTGCCAGTCCGATTCCCGCCGACATTTGGATCGATGCGTTAGTTAGCTCATTTTCGGTTCGTATCCATCCGCGAAGAGTCGCCTCATTTAGGCCTAAAAGAAATTAAAAAAAAATGTTTCCAACCCTTAGTTATTTGTGTTAATTACAAGTGTGCAGATAATTAACATGCAGCAAACAGAACGACACAATTTTGTTTTATGTAAATGACATCGAAAGTTTGCAAATTTATTCGTATTTTAAAATGCCTATAAATGTATACAGCATAAGGATAAAAACCGAGTCAAATCAGACAATAATGAAAATACATAGGAGTTCACGTTTATTGTATCCCCCGGACTCCGTCGGGGGATACTATGGATTTGACAGCGCGCCGCGTCCGCGTCCGCGTCCGCCGCAGACACTTCTTGTCCGGAGCATAACTCGAACACCCTTTGGAATATTTTCATGAAACTTCACACATGCATAGACCACGACCCGAAGGTGTGTCGCGCGCAAGAATGACAACTCTTGCATAGCTAATTTTTGAGTTATCTCCCTTTTTTGTTTCTCGCACTGATTTCGTGTCCGGAGCATAACTCCACCACCCTTTGGAATATTTTCATGAAACTTTACACATGCATAGACCACGACCCGAAGACAAGAATGACAACTCTTGCATAGCTAATTTTTGAGTTATCTCCCTTTTTTGTTTCTCACACTGATTTCGTGTCCGGAGCATAACTCCACCACCCTTTCGAATATTTTCATGAAACTTCACACATGCATAGACCACGACCCGAAGGTGTGTCGCGCACAAGAATGACAACTCTTGCATAGCTAATTTTTTAGTTATCTCCCTTTTTTGTTTTGCGCACTGATTGACCATAACTCGACCACCCTTTGGAATATTTTTATGAAACTTAACACATTCAATTAGACCACGAACCGAAGGTGTGTCGTGCACAAGAATTACAACTCTTGCATAGCTAATTTTTGAGTTATCTCCCTTTTTTGTTTTCGCTCACTGATTTCCTGTCCGGAGCATAACTCCACCACCCTTTGGAATATTTTCATGAAACTTTACACATGCATAGACCACGACCCGAAGGTGTGTCGTGCACAAGAATGACAACTCTTGCATAGCTAATTTTTGAGTTATCTCCCTTTTTTGTTTCTCACACTGATTTCGTGTCCGGAGCATAACTCCACCACCCTTTCGAATATTTTCATGAAACTTCACACATGCATAGACCACGACCCGAAGGTGTGTCGCGCACAAGAATGACAACTCTTGCATAGCTAATTTTTTAGTTATCTCCCTTTTTTGTTTTGCGCACTGATTGACCATAACTCGACCACCCTTTGGAATTTGGATATTTTTATGAAACTTAACACATTCAATTAGACCACGAACCGAAGGTGTGTCGTGCACAAGAATTACAACTCTTGCATAGCTAATTTTTGAGTTATCTCCCTTTTTTGTTTTCGCTCACTGATTTCCTGTCCGGAGCATAACTCGACCACCCTTTGGAATATTTTCATGAAACTTCACACATGCATAGACCACGACCCGGAGGTGTGTCGCGCACAAGAATGACAACTCTTACGTAGCTAATTTTTCAGTTATCTCCCTTTTTTGTTTTGCGCACTCTACAAACTGGACAATAATGCATGAAGACCTGTTTTCTCGTCTGCTCTGTATACCTTTTCTCGTGTGCTCTGTACACCTTACCTGTAGAGAGAACAATAGAAAACTGGGAGAACCATGTGCTAAGCATGGGCTAGCATGTGCAGATGTCCAGTGCTTGACCACTGCTGACCAGGTAATTTATACAGGTAAATCACTACATTGGGTACTGTGTTGAAAATATTGTGGCATTATGTGGACCTCTGCAGATATATGTAGATAAATATAGGACTATTAAAAAAAAATCTGGTCTCCAATAGCAAGCATTATTATTTTTAAACTTTTTTTTGTCATTTTTTTTTTTTTTTTTCATTATTTTTTTTCATTTTTTTTTTCAAATTTTTTTTTTATTTTGACTGGAAAAAAAATCTGGGCTCCAGTAGCAAGCATTATTATTTTTAAACTTTTTTTTTCCATTTTTTTTTTTTTCATTTTTTTTTTCATTTTTTTTTTCAAATTATTTTTCAATTTTTGTCCAGTAGCATAAGGTCGTAAGTGCTATATACAGACTATTCACCTGTGCATGTGCTAGCATGTGCAACTGACCACTGACCACTTACAGGTAATTTATACAGGTAAATGATTATATTACATTTCCGTAAACTGTGTTGAAAATATTGTGGCATTATGTGGACCTGTGCAGATATATGTAGATAAATATAGGACTATTAAACAAAATTCTGGGCTCCAGTAGCAAGCATTATTATTATTTTAATTTTTTAAACTTTTTTTCCAATTTTTTTTTCATTTTTTTTTTCAAATTCTTTTTCAATTTTTGTCTAGTAGCATAAGGTCGTAAGTGCTATATACAGACTATTATCATATAATAAAACAATTATTGACTAGTGAGCCATAGAATATAATCTGATATTCTATGGTTCACTAGTCAATAATTGTATAATAGCGTTCGGGGCCAGTGAAAATTGCTTTCGGGCCCAGGCTCGAGGTCAAGGCGGGACAAGGCGAGGCATCTGATTCCGCGGAATTCTTGTTTACTTATCTCCCTTTGTTGTTTCGTGCTCTGATTTTGTATCCAGAGCATAACTCGAACACGCATATAACGCATTGCTCTCTAATGGTTCCTCTACCGCCCTGTGCCAAATCCACGTTCGTTCGTCCCTGCCCCCGTCAAGCCCCAGGGTCAAGGTCACATACATTAATGCTTCAAAAACATTAACGCTTGGGTAAATATCTTATACTTTCTGTTTTCTTTCATGGATCATGGATCATCTTCATAATTTCATATACTGCATTGCTCTAATGGTCCTACCTACCGCCCTGTGCCAAATCCACGTTCGTCCTGCCCCACCAATCCCAGGATCAAGGTCACATAACTTGGTGCTTCAAAATTTCACTTAACGCTCAGGTAAATATCTTATAATTTTTTATTTCCATTCACGGATCAACTTCATATTTCATATACGCCGTTGCTCTAAATGGTCGTCTACCCGCCCTGTGGCCAAATCCACGTTCGTCCTGCCCCCGCCAAGCCCAGGGTCAAGGTCACATACTTAGTGCTTCAAAAACTTTAAACGCTCAGGTAAATATCTTATAATTTTTTATTTCCATTCACGGATCAACTTCATATTTCATATACGCGTTGCTCTATGGAGGTCCTCATAGCCGCCCTGTGCCAAAATCCACGTTTCCGTCCTGCCCCCGCCAAGCCCAGGGTCAAGGTCACATACTTAGTGCTTCAAAAACTTTAACGCTCGGAGTAAGTATCTTATAATTTCTGTTTTCTTTCATGGATCATCTTCATATTTCATATACGCATTGCTCTAATGGTCCTCTACCCGCCCTGTGCCAAATCCACGTTCGTCCTGCCCGCCAATCCCAGGGTCAAGGTCACATACTTGGTGCTTCAAAAACTTTAATGCTCAGGTAAATATCTTATAATTTTTCTTTCCATTCACGGACAACTTCATATCATATGAGTTGCTCTAATGGTCTCTACCGCCCTGTGCCAAATCCACGTCGTCCCGCCCGCCCCCGCCAAGCCCAGGGTTAACATCATATACTTAGTGCTTCAAAAACTTTAACGCTCAGGTAAATATCTTATAATTTCTGTTTTCTTTCACGGATCAGCTTCATATTTCATATATGCATTGCTCTAATGGTCCTCTACCGCCCTGTGCCAAATCCAACGTTTGTCCTGCCCCCGCCAAGCCCAGGGTCAAGGTCACATACTTGGTGCTAATCAAAAACTTTAACGCTCAGGTAAAAGAAAATTTTGACTTGCAATTTGGCCTCATTTATTATCAAAGCGATATGTGGGACATCCGTGTTCTATGAACACATTTTTCTAGTTTTATTAAACTCACACATGCATAGAAGACGACCCAAAGATGTGTCGCACGTAAGAATGACAACTCGTGCGTCGTTAATTTCTTAGTTATCTCCTTTGTTGTTTCGTGCACTGATTTCGTGTCTGGAGCATAACTCGAACACCCTTTGGAATATTTTCATGAAACTTCACACATGCATAGACCACGACCCTAAAGGTGTGTCCCGCAAGAATGACAACTCTTGCATCACTAATTCTTTAGTTATCTCCCTTTGTTTTTCCGTCACTGATTTTGTCTCCGGAGCATAACTCGAACACCCTTTTTTCAAACTACTTGTGTATCTGGGGAGGGGGATACACATGCGCTTGTCGACAAGCGTCCATTTCTAGTTATAATAAGCATTCGCCTGAGAAGATGCGTTGTCATGGTTAATTCATTCGTACTACCTTTCAACAAATTGAGCTTGTTCCGAGCCGTCTTGCACGCTCTGATTCGCACACTCAACCAATAGCGGGAGTCAATTTGCTTGACCTCATTGTTCTACAACTCAAAATAGGAATCGGCGTTTACACCCGACTTAGGGTAGGTGCGCATTTTCCATTTCTTTAAATGCATATTTGTATGCACTTATTAGTATTTCAATGCGTTTTTTAGAAATTGTAATGCGTTATTACGCCAAGCTCAGTAGCCGATTTCATCAAAATTGCAAAGTATACTTATCTAGCAAAGTATACTTTGAGGGAGTAGTCATTTATTTTTCCCAAAATGCATTATTTCATATAGAACCAACAACTGCATATATTTGATGATTCAAAGTATGCATAATTATTATACTGAATTTATTACATTATCACAGCCAAAATGGCTGTGATAATGTAATAAATTCAGTATAATAAAAATATTTATCCTAAGATTGAAAATTTCTCTCTCAAAGTATACTTTGCTAGAAAAGTATACTTTGCAATGTTGGTGTAATAGGCTACTGGATACCACAATGGCTTCATTTGCAAGCTCTGTATCAGGTGCATGTGGTTCACCCGAATCATAGACTATTTTTAATTGATTATCCATCATTTTAAATTTGCATTTAAAATTTCTCGAAGGATACAGAATTATTTGCCATCAGTGTCAAGAAATGATCAAGGAAAGCGTTCATTTTCCCCCCCCGGTGATGTGTCACGATATTCAGCGACTCTCTACATGGAGGTGTATATGACCTAAGAGTACCAGATGTCTGACTTTATACTTAAAATTATACTTACGGACCAGCTCTATACCTGATCATCGTATGATTCAAAGATAATTGCTTCGTAAATGTGATGGAATATATGTATAACATATATGTGAACACTGCCTCGTTACTGTATCCTATACAGCACATGGAGTGGCCAACTCGGCCATCTTTGTGTGTATGTGTGTTCAAGCCATCAGCCCCCTTCCCCACAGAAAATATTTTCAATAAATGGTGCTAAATGCTGTACCTAATCTGGTGCATTCTTGAGTTCTGTACACATTTAGATCTCATTTTGTGTCTTTTTTTGTAGGACATAAAACAAAATTTACATATAAATTAAAAACAAATATCATAAAATTAACTATAATATATGAAACTTCGCCATATGCTTTTCATTCAGTTTTCCAATCCATTGCGAAACGAGATACGTCTTTCCTGTGTGATAGAATTCATTTTTCGTTGGGTACGAACTTAATCGGGAACGAAGTCGGGATTTAGCGATGGCAAATTCTCACGTTTTAATTACCTGTTTCAATAATAATAATAAATAATATATAATAATAGACTTTATTTAATGAGGGTGACTCATTTAGGCAAAGCCTAATCTCCCATGAGGCCCTTAACACAGAAAAACATATGTACCGGTACATGTATATACAAATGTACAGGTTACAAGGTAGACAAGACAAAACAGTATACCGTAGCTTGATAAGATAAAAAAAAAGACAAAAACCTATTCACATCTATTTACAGGAAACTGATAGTCTGCTAATTTTGCATCCATTTAATACATTTGTTGTGGAATGAACTTATTGTTTGAACATTTTTTATATCATTAGGAATGCTCTTTGATGAAATAATTCATTGATATAACCTGGTGTAATTCAGTTTGCAACCTTATACATAAATTTTGCTTTTCGTAGAAAGATCCTTTCATATATGTTTAATATTTTTAGTTCTTGCATGCTTTGAATTGTATTTTCAACATTGTAATCAAGTATTATTTTAACTGCTCGTTTCTGTAGTCTAAACAGATTTGGCTGTGATGAGCATCCCCAAATTATGTTACAGTAATCAATATGTGGTTGAATATAGGTCTTGTAGAATTGAACTCTATGCTCTAAAGTTAGAAAGTGTTTAATACGTGATAATAACCATATGTTTGACTTAATTTTCTTAGAAACTTTATCTACATGAATTGTCCAGCTAAGATTATTATCTACCCATGTACCTAAAATTTTGTCATTAGTGATTTCCGCTACTTTTGGTGTTAGTTGAAGCATCAAAGTCTGTTTTCTGTAAATCCATCGATAGTTATCGATGACATTATTCTTTTATGTGTTTTAAACACCGTTTTCTATTCAAAACGTGGTCTCGGAAGAGAGATAAACAGTCATGACAGTTCGGTGATCCGGACTGATTCAATGAAATTGTCTTGCTACACTCAGTAAGGTTAGACCACACCAAATAGTTTTACTATATAATTTAACCGAATCCCATCCAATAAGGCCAGTCTCTCCTAGACAGTTATTATGATACACCGGATATGGAACAATTTATTTTGTTACTAAAAATAGCATACAAGTGTCAAGATGATTCAGAATAAAAAATACCACTGTATCAAGGATGTCAAATGGCCATGGAGTTTACAGTTAGTGTGATGGGGAGTCATTGTTATTAAGTGTTCCACAACGGTTGTTATTTTGATAGAATACATCACATCCTTCCTCTTAAGTTAAATTACATATCAATTGAACACATTTTCTAGATTTAGTTGACATATAAATATTAATATAGTTTTTAAGTCACATCTAAATGACAGTAAAGACCGTAGTTAAATTGTATAGAAATTACATAAAATTTAGAATAGGTAATCATTATCCATTGAAATTTGTTATCAGTTTAGAATGTCTCACTTGTGTGTACCGGTATCTATAGTCACATGCTCAAGTATGTTCTTCGTAGTGGTTATTTTCTGTTTTAGAACAAATAAACATGTACATAAATACAACAAAATATTAAATTGTGACAGTAAAATATGCTTTATGATGGTGAACACTGTTCATGAAATATTTGACTATTACTTGACTTCAATGCCACTAATGAATACTTATTCAAACATTGAATATTTTCATATTACTCGGAACACTGAAGATTTCTTATTACTACAATGCGTACAATAATGAAGATTTATTGTGAACATATTAATCTGAACACTGACAACTTATCTGATGATTTATTAGCCAGGTTTTTTTGGGGAAAAAATCCAGGCTATTGGATTGGCGAAGGCCGGGCGGGCACAATCAATGTTAAGTTTTCGTGTTTGAGTCTATTTCTTTGTTACTGTACCACCTAGGACCACCAAACTTTCACAGCTTCATAATCAAGGGGTGCCCACCACATATCACTATCCAACATGTTACCTTTTTTTTAACTTGACCCATTTTTTCCGCGCAGTCGACTTAGCCATTTTCAATGTTAACTTTTCGCGTTTACAATGTTAAGTTTTCGTGTTTAAGTCCATTTCTTTGGTACTGTACCACCTAGGACCACCAAACTTTCACAGCTTCATAACCAAGGGGTGCCCACCACATACAACTATCCAACATGTGACCATTTTTGTTACCTTCCCTATTATTTCTACGTGATTTAGCCATTTTCAACGTTAACTTTTTAACGTACGTCTGGTTAAAGTTTTTTGGTTAAAAGTTTTTTGTTATACTATATCTCTGCAACTGCTTCACCCATTACCTTGAAACTTCACATGGGTGTTTATCATCATCCATATTTTCATTCTACCCCCCAACCGTGGGGCCCCTGTGCCCAATGTCAAGGTCAAATTACTTTGAATTTTTTTGTTAGTTTTTTCGTGTACTATATCTCTGCAATTGCTTCACCCATTACCTTGATACTTCACATGGGTGTTTATCACCTGCTTGCGGAAAGCGCGATATCGTCTCGGCATTTTGGCATACGTCCGTCCGTCCGTCCGTCCGTCCGTCCGTCCGTACGTACGTCCGTGTGTCCGGTTAAAGTTTTTTGGTTAAAGTTTTTCCATCTACTATATCTATTTTTTTAGTGTCCATGCCTCGCCCCAAGGCACGACATGCAGGCCACGGCCATCTAGTCTACAAAAAGTGGGTATAATTATGTTATCCAAGTGTCTATGTTTGGAAAAAACCTGGCCTTCGTGGCTTTGCCTCGTTTCTTGTTATGATTAGAACACTGAAGATTCATTATTAATCAGAACACTGTAGTCCTGGAGCCCAGGGGGTTTCTGTGTGCAAAATAGAGACAGAGCATTTGACTTCGGATTATTCATCTCCAATATCTCCCTGGCAAGAATCGCGAGGGTGGACATGCCAAAAGTGGTAGACGAATGCTGTGGCCGCCATTTTCCAAGATGGCCGCCAAAATGTGGAAAAATATTCTAAAGCACGATGTACTGCTCAAAACTGTATTTCCATATAGTAATATGACTAGAACAATTACAAGTTAGCACAACATGGCATATGTTTTACTACTATATGTGATTACCGTAGATGCAATTGGTAAAAATACAAAATGGCCGCCAAAATTACGAAAATATCCCATATATTGATTGCTGGCATATTTCGTTAGTAATATATCATCAAAATGTTGTTGTCAAAGGGCAAGGAAGATGTTGTGATATGTGTTGATAACATGCACACCATTTCCGATGATATAGATTCACGCTAACTGTTTTTTGCACATACTTGTAATGATAGTGAATGGCTAACTTGACGAAGCTATTTTATCTGTGTTCCCCATTAACCATAGTCTCATATTGCGGGTTCAGAATCAACATGTAACGGTACTACTGTTATTAAACACAATTAAATTAATGTCATTTGCTTTGCTCTGCCATACAGTCCTGATGTCATAGCGTAACAATACTAGTAGATACAATTGGTAAAAATACAAAATGGCCGCCAAAATTACGAAAATATCCCATATGTTGATTGCTGGCATATTTCGTTAGTAATATATATCAAAATGTTGTTACGCTATGACATCAGGACTGTATAGCAGAGCAAAGTTAATGTCTAGTGTCTAGTGTGTCTACAACATGCATCGGTTTTGAACTAGTCTATATCATTTGGTTACGACATTTGCTTGGGAGAGACTTGCGGCACAGGCAAAACTGACAGCATGCTAAGTCTGCTTCGCGACATGGACATGTCACTCTCGCGCATTTCCCGCAGGTGCATGTGGTAGTAAAGCTATCAGGTAGACCATTGTAAGCTGTAACCGGTAAGAGAAGCCCATCTTCGAGGTAGAATCCGAACTCTAGCGGATCTGGATCTGGCTCTGTCTTGTCAAGAATATGGGTTACGTGGTATGTCGCAAAGGCTGCTCTGAGTAGGTGGGGTCGTATTCCAATACTCGTCGGTGGAATAAGCTCCATTGTTTTACTTTTACTGTGGTGGTACACTTCCTTCCTCACCTCAGTGAATGTTTTACAGGGTGTTCCGCGTTTGATTACTTGAACCAAATATTGCTCTGCACCGTCCAGTGAGTAACTTAGCATGCGCCCAAGTTGCCCAAATTCCGACAACATTGGTGTAGCGTCACATTTCAGTGCTGCTGGCTTGGTCCCCACCTTACTGGTACTGTCGCAACCTGTGAGGCAGTGGATTGCAGGCAACACTGCGCATACTGTTTGTCCAATTCTGTCTGCTAGAATGTGTAGTGGTATATAACGAATTGTGTCGCCTACGCCAGCTCTTACCCTCAACTGTTGCAGTCCATGCGTACGGAACGTGCCCATATAGTACAACAAAGCAACTATGACGTCAGTGTCATTTGACAGAACTACAATGTTGGTCGAACCACTGGCCAGGGAATCCATGATGTGGGGTATGATCCGACTATCTGCTTCATCTAAATCAGAGTTGAGGTGTGCCTGTTCTGTTTGTTCTCCTTGTTCCACTTTGACACACGCATGGTCGTCACTTCCATATATCTGACTGATGATGGTCGGAACTGTCGATGGAGCACTGACTGACAAGGCTGCTAGCTGGTCATACAACAGCTTTTCCAGTGATGATTTGTTTGTGTTTGATGACCAAAATGTGTCCATGCCTACTGGTAGCGGAGTATCCTTTCCGATGGAGGCAATTTCTATTGGACGCACTTTTGTCCTGCGCTGTCGCTCAGAGTCTTTAATAGAACCAGCACTATACGAATCCATGATGAAGTCTGTTCTATTCCGTTGGCGCGCAACATTGTTAATCATCTGTATAAAATTGTCACACAGTTCACCGAACGTAGAAATGTTCTTGGTCTGTAATTTTCGCATATTGGCCATCACATCTACTATGTAGTTACTCCGTCAGGGAAGTCTTTATGAGGTTCGTAGTTGTACTCAGCTGGCTCAAGGTGTTTCTCTAACTCTTTTACAAGCATGTGCTTATCTGGTTTTGTCATCCTTCTGTCCTCATCAAACAACATGTTCGAGGGACGACGTCATACAGGAGCAAATCACTGTAGTAAGTCCACGAGCAGTGGCGATAGCTATTTTACGCTCAGTCATCCCGTCCTTCTGCTGTAGCTTCTTCTTTGATGTTTCCTTGTTTTGGCTTCTCGTGCAATGATTTCATTGTCTTAATATTCGACCTGTGTATGGTATCGCTGAGACGAACTTTCTTGTTAATGAATCGATCTTCCCGGAACTGCACGTATTTGCCTTTACCTATTTCTGCCATTTGTAACAAGTCCGAACGGATCTCGTCCGTCATTATCTGTTTTGTCAGAATGTTCTGAAGTTGTTTGTGACAGCTCCCTTTGAAAGGGTTTCCCTTCTCGTCAATATAACGGACCATCGATTGGACGTGCTTCTCGTTACGTGTTGTGACGGCATCGCTGAACTCATGATGCATAATGGACTCGTGCACATTTGCTTTCACTCCACTGATTTGACGATGAAGATTGGTAACAGCTAGCATTTCGTGGTATATGATCTCCCACTGTGCTACAAACGCTTTCTGTCGTGTTTGGCCAATAATGCCAGGAGCTCTTCTGAGACCGGTTGATTGTCTGTTTCAAGTAGCTGATCACCACCAACAGCCTTGAAATGTCCGGGAGTTTGCTTATGGGCAAATCCTCCTTCCATGTAATTCATATGGACAGCAGGTGCGGTTTCAGGCAGCTTCCTCATATCTTCCAGATACAGTGAGCACCAACGTAGGTAGTTGATGCAGTCGAATGCGGCAAATACTGTCAGAGCACGCTGTACAGCATCCAGGTGCAGTTCCCAGTTTCCTTCCCTGTCGGCACGTAGCACGTCATGGATCAGTGAAACAATGTCAATGAATCCCGTCCAATATTTGAAATTGTCATTTTCTTCACTTCGGCTTTCAATGAATGTTTGCAGATCGTCCATTATCTCAGTAGATCCTTCCACAAACGAGTTCAGATCATCCTTACTTTTGACGGTATCCTTGTTCGCTACATCCTCTTTGAGCGCGTCGAGGGCTGCCAGTTGTGAATTGTAGTTGTGAATGCCTTTCTCTCGGAAGAATTTGACGTACCGTAGCCTCTGCATCGATTCTGCGAGTAGCTGCATACCGATCAATGACCGTGCGTAGTGGGTTCCACTGAGGACTGAGTTTTCAATGACGGTGGGACCGAACACACCGGATTCAAGCCATATGTGATTAGCGCCACTGCCTTTAAAGGTATTTTCCAGCACATTTCAATAGCACCTTGACCATATGGAATGATCCAAGCATTGGTATTACGTTGCGGAATTCATTTGGTGGACGAATGAACTGGATTTCTTTCACAATGCAGTACACTTTTTCATCGCAATGTAGTGGTATTTGAGACTGCACAAGCTGAGCCAGTACATCTTGCATGTTTTTCATTGCTGTGTAAACACTGTCATATTGCGTGATAGGTGATGGAAGTACTGGAATAAATCCCACAGATTTCACAGGAAGTTCTTCTCACATCCAAATGGAGTTACTTGCAGTCCATGATGGCATGGGTTGCGACGTCGGAAGTGCCGAAACTGTACCTTCTACTACTTTAGTCAAGTCTAATCTGGCCAATGACCAAGCAGCATCAGTCTTTTCACTCAATGATTTGTCTGTGGAATACAGTTCCTCTTCAACAGTATAGTCTTGTGGTAACTGCGGTCTCTTTGATGGCTTGGAAAACTCTTTCACTTCGTTCTGGCAAGCTAGTTGGTAGAGAATGTGCGGTTTCTGTGGTCACATCCATGTCAGATATGTTAGGCTTGCACGTTTTTGCTGAAGGCGTATCTTGATACAAGACGGTGACGGTATCGTGACAGCCTGACTCAAACAAACTGTCACTTTCGTGGTCAAAATTGTCAATAGCACCTGATGTAAACATTCCCGGATCGTAGTGGCTAGGAATAGATACCCTGTCCTTGTTGCTATCAACAACAAACGTGGCAATGTCACTGTGATATCTTCTCATTTCATCGTAACTCATAGCCAGTCCAAAGTGATTGAAGCTTGTGATTAAAAGTTTGCCTTTGCATGCTTCATGTATGGCTTGTGTATTCATGATGTGAAGAGGTGTTCTTTTGTGTCCGTTGTGCAAAATGTAATACATGACTTGAAATAACGATTCCATCTTTCTGCACTTACTAACATCATCTCGTTCGTTAGTTTGGTCATCCGTCTCGGAATTGCTGCACTCGTTTGCCTTTAATTCAAGATGATCTCTCTGGTGTGAGATTGTATAGTACACATAAGAAGTTCAGAATTGGCTCGGGTATCACCATGTTTGTCCATGCTCGATTCAAATCTTGTTCATCACAGAACCTATCTTGCAGACCAAAGTCGTAATTTGTTAATGACTCTTTCACCTGTTTCCGCACACATCTGCACTGGGTCAACTGATCGGATACTTTCTGCCAACGATTCATACTTGCATTCCCGACTGAACACCATGACTGCTTTGTTGGCGGATGCTGGCTTTGTGAATGTGATTTGATCTTGAAAATGGCTGATAAGGAGGATTTTGACTTCTCTGTTGCCCATGGTAATAGATGCCGATAGATCATTGAACCGATCGCGGATTGCACTAAGTTCGTAGCCTTTCCCGGTTTGAAAACCTACTTCTACTTCTGAAACTATTTTGGCCCAAATAGCCTGTTTTTTCACTTGGTTCCCTAACTTGTGATTGACTTTCCTCATATGTTTCTGAAATATTTCAGAATGCACGCGTTATGACAGTATAGATCCGCCCCAAATACACCATATACATCTTGAATATCGCACGTACGCGTATACACTGCATCTTGCAAATGAGTAGTAGCTTTCAGAAACTTATGTGCGCGATTGCTTTCACTGATTCTAAATTTCTCGAAAGATTTCTTATAAGACCTCTGATTACAAATGACACACTTAAGTTTATGAACAGGAGTTCCAGATTCTTCTGCACGAGGCTGGTCTCGCTGACCAACATGTCTCGGAAGAGGCGATGATGTCTCTCTAGATGAACACGCTTCCGGCTCCACGTCAGGTTGCCGATCGTCCGTGGATAACTTATTAAGTATTTTCCCGTGTGTGTAGCTTTTATAGCAATTAGTTATCACGTGATATACAAATGTTTCATCACGGCCAACTTTAATCGTTTTGAAATAACATGATCTCGTCGAATGTTAGCTGCTTCTTGGACACGTTTGCGGCCTGCTTCTGAGCTGGTTGTTCTGATGTCGGTATGTTGTTGGCAAATAACACATTCGTTTATGTCCATGAGCACATCCTGTTCCTTCCTCACAGACGCCAACTGTATCCCTTCCATCACCACAGCATAGCACGATCGATTGCATCTGCAATAGAATAACAAAAGGTTTCGGTGAGTTTCAGACCAAATTCAAAATGGCCGCCATCGTTGCCACTGTTTGTCATATATCCGCTATGTGTGATGCATATTAAAATAAATTATGCCAATTCCAACATTTGCTGGGTCACTGATTGTCTTGGTAAAGATTTCGAAGTGATTCGAGATCAAGGTCACATTTGTTCAGGTCAAGGTCACTATTAAATTATCACGGAAGTGCGATTTATTTCATAACAAAATTATTTTAATCATATATCTTGGTTCTGGAATAGTTTCATTACTTTATAGGCATTTCTGTTACATTCAATATAACTGCAAGCTAGTATTTGTAGACTGACACAAACGTTAGAATTTTGGAAACATTTTGTTTAACACATTGGGATTATATAATCGTTTTGATGTGACATATTCACACATAATACAAATGCGAGATACTAATACTGAAAACTTCGAAAATGGGACAGGTGTGTGGTATGGTCCATGGTGGAAGGGTGGGTGGGTGGGTGTATGGGTGGTGCGGGGTCCATATATTGCCAAGTTAACATGCTAGAAAAAAAAATGGCGAGAGGGGGTGGGCATATTTGTGTGTTTTAGATTTTTTAAACAAACTTCGAAGGTGGAACAGGTGTGTGGTATGGCCCATGGACGAAGGGCGGGTGGGTGGGTGGTGCGGGGTCCATATATTGCTAAGTTAACATGCTAGAAAAAAAATGGCGAGAGGGGGTGGGCATATTTGTGCTTTTTAGATTTTTTCCACAAACTTTGAAGGTGGAACAGGTGTGTGGTATGGCCCATGGACGAAGGGCGGGTGGGTGGGTGGTGCTTTGTCCATATATTGCTAAGTTAACATGCTAGAAAAAAATTGGCGAGAGGGGGTGGGCATATTTGTGTTTTTTAGATTTTTTCCACAAACTTCGAAGATGGAACAGTGTGTGGTATGGCCCATGGATAAAGGGCGGGTGGTTGGGTGGTGTGGGGTCCATATTGCTAAGTTAACATGCTAGAAAAAAAATTGGCGAGAGGGGGTGGGCATATTTGTGTTTTTTACATTTTTCCACAAACTTCGAAGATGGGACAGGGGTGTGGTATGACCCATTGGGGACGTGGGTGGTGGGGTGTGTTTTGTCGCATACTTAATTTTTGCTCTGTATTCCAGCATTATCGCAAATTCGATCTATATTGCTATGGAGGAATGTGTGAATAGTCACCCTTGTAAAAAATGTAATTACTATTACAACCTAATTACCATTTAACTTACCAATACAAGTGAAATAGTCTAGCAGAATACATTTTTGCTGTTGTTGTTGTTACTGCTATTGTTGTTGTTGTGAATCTCCAGCCGCTGACTTTTTGTTTCTCTGTTCTCTGTCCGTGAAAATCCGTATGAAACTAACACGCGAGGGAGAATACTCCCGACTATACCGATTTGTGACTACGTACTAATATTATATATTGAATTTTATTTTAGCTCTGATTTGATTCGATTAATGGTTACCATGGTTGCCATGGCAATGTATATGCAATATGTAGTACGGTTTATTATACTTATTGCTTCCACCCAGTAGAATTTCATGATTATATCTCAAATGATTTTTAATGAGATGTATTTAAAATAACAATGTATTACTTCATCACATGTCTAAAAAGTGGGTATTTTGTATGAATTTGCTGCCATTTTGGCAGCCATTTTGTTTTTCTCCACGTTGGACTTTCGTAAACACAATATAATGTATGGACCTTCATTGCTGGGTTTAGTATTATAGTTTTGACATGGTAAATGGCGTCGGAACACATCAAAAACATCATTATATACTGTTAGATAAATTGGATCCAAAATATGGCGGTCATCTTGGAAAATGGCGGCCACAGCATTCGTCTACCACTTTTGGCATGTCCACCCTCGCGATTCTTGCCAGGGAGATATTGTAGATGAATAATCCGAAGTCAAATGCTCTGTCTCTATTTTGCACACAGAAACCCCCTGGGCTCCTACACTACTGTCGGTTTGTCAGAATAATGAAACTATCGTTGCTACAACTACCAATATGATTAACGAATGTAGTCCTTGAACCTTGATGCTGTTTTTACGATCCGCTCAGAGCGAGTTTGTCGAGTCTCTGTACCGTCATCGGGGAACGTGTTGGTTGCCATTGTTGGTGGTGGTTCAGTTGGTGGTTCCATCGGTGGTCCGAATTGTTCATCGTTTAATTTGGGTTGGATCAACAGATCTGGAGTCTTTCGCAAATGGGGTCTGTTGTGCCGATACCTCCTATTGTCGGACGTTTCTACGATGTTTCTGTCATGTGTTTCGGTGACAGCAGCCGGAACTCATGGGGAGTTTGGAGTTTGGGCTTTGCTCATTACCACATTTTCGCCTGTTTTTAGTGGCTTCAGTTCTCTGCTACTGTTTTTGTCAAATTGCAGTTTTTGATTTGCTTGTCTGACACATCTTAATTTCTGGTGATCTTTGAGCGGACAGTAGTGGCGATGTTGCAGGTATGTCGATTTTCAACCTGCGACCAAGGAACATTTGTGCTGGGAACAAACCAATTTCTTCAATGTTTGTGTTTCGTTACGCGAGAAGTGCTTTATAATTTCAGCTTTGACAAAATGGCGGACATATAATTTATGCCACTGCACATGCTGATTAGGTGTACGGTGCGCGGGCACTTACTTTGCCCGGTGCACGGGCTCCCGTTCTTCCCGACAGATTTACCCGGCCGGAAAGTTTTACCATTTCTGCACTAAAATAGAAGGGCCTATTTAAAAGCAATAGGCTGCCTTATATGGGTCATCGGCTTTCTTAACTGCTCGTTCCGCTTGTCCGTTTGATTGTGGATAATGAGAACTAGAGGTGACATGTATAAATCCATAGTCTTTCTCAAATTGTCTGAATTGTTCACAAGCAAACTGTGGACCATTGTCGCTGACGAGCTTGTCCATACCTTGAAAACAGACTTTTAAGGTACTCAGGCTCTCTGGTGACCTTTTGTGAAAAAGTAGGAAAAAAAGGAACTTTTTTTAGCAAAAAGTAGGAATTTATGATAAAAAAGTTGGAACATTTGTTCATATTTTCTTACCTTTGACTTTTACTTTGAACATTTCTTGTACTCACGGTTACTCGGAACATGGTGTTTCAGTGATGTCTTCTTGTTGTGGCCTTGTGTCTTCAACATTACGGATGCTGCCAGTCTGAAATTGTTTTTTTTATTCTTTAAACTAACATTTTACAGCAATATGGACACCAACTAAGAACATGCCTTTTATGGTTTTCAACCAGCATATCAGCATGTATGAGGTTATGAGGTCTGATCTCTGTGTACACTGTTTGGCATGCCATTACGCAGCGCTAAGATATGGGTCTGGCAAGTAGTGTTGAGTCTGATCAAATTACACATGTTTTGTGTCCCGCCAGCCGGAGGGTGTGAAACCTCGAAATCTTGCTCTAAGAAAAGGAGATTGAGTCCAGCATATTCTTCCGCAGTGGATTCACTGTCCCGCAAGAACCAATACCACTTTGCTCCAGTTTCTGGTATAACACTGGAAATGTGTAAATGTTGTCCATTTACACTACATGTCCCTTGTTGTTGTATCCATCCATTAGTGACAAAACTACCTGTTTGCTCAAGCCAATTTCAGGGTCGTGTGCGAACGACGATTTCCCGGTGTATATCTTCCGGCGCAGTGTGTACCCTGTCTTCGCATCACAGAGAACAAAGTTCTTAACTCTTTGCATGCTGGGAAACTTGTGGGCTATAAATAGTTCAAAACTAGCGGACAAGAATTCATCATATTTTCTTGTATTTCTCCCCGTAAATATCATGAATATGTCTTGGAATTTCATTAGAATTGAGTCCTGAGGACTCAATTCTAATGAAATTTCAAGACATATTTACAGAGAGAAATAAAACATATTATACTCCTAATTCGTTTGGCGGATATTTTCGCCGCTAGCATGCAAAGAGTTAATGCCCCATTTGGTAGGCATATAATAATAATAATTATGGTCTAAAAAATATTCTTCTATGGATTTGTCAACAGACAAATTCTTTCCTGGACGGAAATAACGCTCGTACTGTGGGTCTGTGATATCTAGAAGTTTTTGCAGTTTGAATAGCGGGTTGTATCTCGACTCGTTCTTCATTATCACTGAAGTGCATGAATGTTTGTAGCAATTGGTATCTATTCCTGCTCATTACAGATGACATGTCAGTTTTTGTGAGCCAGAATCCATTCTAGTACTCGGCTATTGATGGTTTTGCACAAATACCCATCGATATTTGGAGCACAACTGTCGCCGATATCTCTTCGACAGTTGTGGGCTTCCATTTCAAAAACCGGCCATGTGGTGGAAGATAAATGGGTGCATCAAAGAATTGGTCTGCATATCTATTTGTCTCATCAGCCATGAGTTGGAATGCTTCTTGTAGAAAGAACAATTTGAAATAATCCACAGCGTTGAAATCTCCGACATCAACCAAAACACTCGCTCCTCTCAGCCCAGAATTCCGCGTTTTGGGTGAAATTCCACATATTTTCCTCGAAATGCATGCGGGAATATTGTGGAGTATTGGGACTTGAAAAAAATGCGGAATTAATTTCCACATGCGGAATTTGATTTCCGCATTTTTTCCCGCAAATAATCGGATGTAAATTTCCGCATATTTTCCACATAAGTGGAGTACGTATTGGGATGCGGATTTTTCATGGAATTAGATTTCCGCATATTTTCCGCAAATATTGAGGATGCTAATTTCCGCATTTGAAGAATTTGTTATACTAAATTCCACAAAATCTCCGTATTAATTCTACATGCGGAAAAAATGTGGAAAATGTGACAAGAGTCATCAGAAGATAAGCAAAAAGTTACCTTGCGTGAAAGGGCAAAATAGAGAGCAAATTACCCCCAGGAGAACGAAGAACAAAACAAATAATACAAGAAAAGTTGTGTCTGTCAGATACAGTGATGCCCTCATTGTGGTGCTTGTCGAACAAGGTGTAGCTGGACAAAGTAGGTCAAGGTCACCCGAAATGGGGGGAGTAGGGGGTGAGGTGGGATAAGGCGCCAATGGAAGTAGGGTTAGTGCTGAAGTTTGTTGGAACTTGGATTAGGAAATGCACAGATATAGATAAAGCAAACAAGTGTGACGGACAGACACACGGACAGGTGCAAACATAAAACATAATGCCCCCTTAACACTTTAGATGGTGATGAAATTAATTTTTTTTTTTGGCTGAATGGGACGGCTTAAAAATATCGCCAAGTTTCCGGTTGATTTCTGTTTTGGTTGTTGTCGCACAGATCTCTTCTTGTATAATATCTGAAATGATATACCAGTAAATAAAATGTATACAGTATTTAGCACAAAGTACAGGTGACAGAAGTTTTTTTCTCCTAGACATCAATAGGATATAGTAATTTACGGTAAACAATTGACAACAATACAGTAGCTGCATGTTCAAATCGTGGTGGGGCATAAAAATACATATTCAGGTACTTTTTTTATACCTTTGTGTAATTATTATGTCACACAGTCCGGTTCTGCAGCACTTTCCTCAACACAGACACAGGTATCTGTATGAACACTAGCCTGAAAATGAAGTACAAATACATACAGACTGGTAACAATGGCGTCTTCTAACATGTATTTCCATAGTTGCAAGGAATATTTAAGTTACCGTATTCTAAGTTTCTAAGTTGAGGAGGCATTTAGGATTACGCTTAAGTTCATTATAATCTATTCTACTGACTCCTGTTCCCTGAACTACTTTTAACCCTCAAATTGACATTCACATCAATATTGACATACAATTTTTATGTCACTTTCTGAGTGAAATGGAAAGAGCATTTTAAATAATATCTTCAAATTGTTCAAAATGTCACTTCTATTGAAAAAAAGACACACAAACCAGACACGAATTATGTATATTGTAGTATGAGGCTATTGTGTCTTGTATTCATGATACATCGTAACACGACACAAATGCAGTTGTACTCACAAATTTGGACTGAACTCAAACTGTCCTTATCCTGCTCATGGCCTCTGAATTTATAGTGAAGCTAATGTTTGGATGTTTATGCAAAAACCTGGCTCTGAAAGTTCTGGACAAGAAAGCTCTGGTCTTGCCTCTGCCAGCTCTGACCCTGGAATGCCTGGGCTTGCCAGCTGCTCTGGCCAGTGTAGTTCATGTCACATGCTTTGTTCCTGGTACCGTTGACCATTCTGTTGTTCAAGACGGCTCCAAAGCTGGTTGATTTGGTTATTACACCAATTAATCTGCTGAAGCATGGCAGGACAGTGGCTACAACAGTTGGAGGCACCTACTGAATTCATTGTGTCAGTATTGTTAATAATGTTGAAACTATCACCTAGAACTGTTGATAATGGAGTAACATAACCAGGCTCGTCCATGCCGACAACAGCAGGTGGCCCGTCCTTGATCAAAGTAGATGGCGCAGAAGGCGGCGCGGCAGGCAGCACTGTAGTCGGTACGACAGGCGGCATGGTAGTCGGCATGGCAGACAGCGCAGTAGTCCGTGGTTAAACCTGGTTAGCAAACCTCCCACTAACATAGCCATCTTGTCTAAGGGATAGTTCATGAAATGGGAACAAAAATGACAAGTAAAAAGGATGATTAAGAAAAATTCAACAGTATAATGATAAATAGGTGAAATATTGCTAACAAAACTGTAAAAAATAAGGCAAGAGAATGTCACAAAACTAAGTCCATCAAAGAACGGATGACAGGGCAAAATGTAATAATATAATAGGCCCCGTCACCAATTCGGCAAGACAATAAACACAAATAAATAGCCAGACATACACTTCCTAACAAGGTTGCTATGCAAGAGGCGGCATAATGGCAGGCTGTACGTGTTAGGCAGGATTTTCAAGTCACTGGGTGTCCAAATTTTTCAGATGTTTCCCATTGGTTACTTAATACCGCTCAGGGCAAGTAAGAAGTTTGATAATTTGGTTACCCCTGGAATGGGTACTCATTCCACTTGGTTTGAACGTTTAAAGTGATCGCTAAATTATTGAGATATTGTATTATTTTATTTATTTATTATGGCATTCCTTTACTCCATTGTACATGATTCACACTGCGGCGATGTAATGTTGTTTTTTTTAAATATTTATTTAAATAAATTAAACGAATGGCCTGTTACGCTGTAAATTAACCATCTCCACAAGACATAAATAAACGTTATCATTATTGTTGTGTGTTGCTGTTACACAGTAAAACAGACAGTTTGGGAGCACACGACTCAGCATTTTGTATGCTCCGATGAACGAACGCATACCTCGTACCGTATCAGGTGGAGTACATGACGATAACACAGCGATTCTGTGTGGACTGGCCGATATACAGCCTTGTGACCAGACCCAACCTAAGATGGTTGCACTGCGTGGGCTTATTATCGTTTTAGATGGTGATAGGCTAAGGTTACATTTCTGCAACGATTGCAGCACACGTTCCCAGTTCTCGAACAACTCCTGCCGTGAGTTTCCTCCACAATACAAGTCATCTGCCAGTTTCGCGACAATCGTGTCTTGTAGATGGTCTCCCAGGACCCGGCACATCAATTCTTCCAGGACGGTTTCCGACCCCGGCATTCCCATAGCGCATCGTGTGTACACTCTTACACCTCTGAAAGGCGTTGCCATGCCGCAATATTTCATGGATGACTTTTCTAGCGGTATTTGATAGAATGCGCTGGTAAGATCTGTGACGATTATGTAGTTCCACTGCGCAATAGTGCGAAGTGTGGTGTCGACATCAGGCATCACCGATGGTTGCGGTTTGCTGTAACGACCAACATCTGCGAATGACGTGACCAAGCGAAATCCGCTGGATGCTTTCTTAACCAGAAATGATGGGTTTAGGTATTCGATATTTACACCTATGTCCTCTGGACGTCTGAATATCCCTGTGACTCAAGTTCGTCAAATTTCTCCTGCAACTCTATCAACTTGTTACGAGCATATTGTGGTAATCTACCCTTACGCTGAGGAGGCTGCACAGGACCCATATTTACATTCGCTTCAACCGGTCCAACGGCTCCATTATATCCACTAATGTCAGAATTGAATACGTCTTCGTACTTGTGCAATAAGTCCTTAAATTTAGATTGAGTTTCACTGGGAAGTATGTTGTCTGGGTCTAATTTCACTAGATCTGAGTTTATATAAGCCGAGTTGCTGGCAAACTGAGGTTTAGTGCACACTGTATCCATGTGTGAGTCAACTGATTCTATTGTTGGTGTACATGTCATTCTTACTTTACAGAAATGCTCATTTTTGCGAAGAGACTACATGTGCTTCACTCGTGTCGTTTACTATGCGAACTTTTCCCGCTACAGACTCTGTTATTTGAGGATGTGGCCATTCTTGTGTGTGATTTTGGCGGGTTGAGTGAGGTTCAACAGCGAGAATGCAATCAGGGTTTATATCTGGTGGAGTGTCAAGCTCTAAGTAACACCCGGGCCAGATTGTTGTGGAAACCGGTTGCGAGCGCAGTACAAATGCCTGCGTTCGTCGTACGCGATTCGTGGTGGAGTCAGATTTGGACTGACCATAACAGATGTTTTCACAATTAGCAATAATAATTTGTTGTTTTGCTGGTCGAACTGATATGTCATTACAAGACATAAATGGAATTCCCGCCAGAATGTCGACATCTAGATCATTGACTACAAGTGCTTCCAGGTGTAGATCTGTATTTTCTCTTGTTAGTGTCAAGTGTGTTTCTCCGATGATTTCTAGCGGTGTGACACCATCCGCCTGGAGAGCACTTTGGTTACTTTTACTTATCCTGGCACCTATGTACTCTGCGGTTGAGGCTTTGATCATGCTGATGTCTGCTCCTGTATCTAATGTAAGTTGGACAGCATGATTATTGTGGAAGGCCTTGAAGAAAGGTGATTGTTTTGTGCTAACACGGCGTGAAGATGCAGCAATACGCGGTTTGTGAGGGACGTCAAATTGTTCGTCACTTGAGGCGGGTGCACAGTCAGTCGGCAGTAACTCATCGCTGTTACACGCCTGTCGTACCTTCGTCATATACAGTCTATCTTCATCTGGCAGAAACCGGCAAGTACTCAAGAAATGAGAATAAGGGCGTCCCGTCTGCTTGCACAGTACACAAGTTTTTACTTGTCGCTTCTGACTTTGTGGCTCCACTTTACGTTCAGGGTATCGGGAAGACGGGTTCCGCAATTTCTTTTTGAATGCAGCGCGTAACACTTTTGCGTCTGTAACTGAGCTTATTTCATCGAGTAGGCTATCGAGGGCTTGGGAAATCTCAGGTTTTAGCGATGCCAGAGTCTGAGAGCGTAATTCTGTCCCATATCTCTGTTTTACTAGACTAGGCAATTCACGATGTATGAGTCGAAGCCATGTTAAGACTAACATATTTTCAAGTGAGGGAGACAACTCTTCATCACTATCTGGAACATCACCATGGTGACGTATGTTCCCGTCGGCGCGAAGTAAATTATCGTCAACAAAACTAGTGAGTCTCTGGAATAGGTCCTCTGGTCTTTCATTTGGTTCTAGGCGGATGTTGTTAAAATCGAGAAAGTGCGTGCCAGTCGATTGAAATCCGTAATGTAGACGCATTGCTTGCCAAATACTGTTTATACATGTAGATGTCGAGTTTTTAACAATTGTATTTCTCGAGATCACGGGACAGAAGTTTGCAATCTGCCCAAGCATGAGATCCAACTGGGTCGCCTTCTGTGCTGCTGTACGGCGATTTGCTTCGGGAACACCCTCCCCATCATCGGTAAGACCATGCAACGGGGTGGTACTCAATTTTCTTAGCCACGTGAATCCATCGACAAGGAAACCGGCAAAGTTGGGATCAAGGGAGAGTGTGTATTGTAGGTTCTGTCGCCAAGCCTCAAACGACGTGATTGTCTCTGTCTTGGTTAGAGACCATTGTTTGGGTGCGCGAATTCCAGCCATTATTTCGGTACGTAATTCTCAACAGTTCCTATAGAATGCTCCTTTCAACAGCTACAGAATAAGCTGCCTTGTTTACACAGTTTGTGATTGTTTTTCACTGTCAACTTGATTTTGTGGTATTGTATAACTGTTCCTGGGGCTTTGTAGGTTCTTTTCAAATGCTGCCACCACGCCAGTAAACAGTGGATTCAATAAACAACGGAACACTCTTTATAAACGGAACATCAAATTAGAAAAGCAAATGGAGAATAATCATGGCAAGGGAAGTAATACACATATGCTGAGTGGCTATGAGCAATGTAACATTGACATTTGGAGTAGTCTGCGAATATGGACTATATGCACAATATCAATCCAATGGCGCTCATCATCCTTGCCTCCTTGATCTCAGCAAGGAATAGTTATGAAATTTACTTACACATAATTATATATGTTTATCAATACTTGTTCTCCATATTTTTAAACTGCACATTGGGGAATGTTTTTTTGCTAGAATGTTGACCATTGCTAAAATACCTTTGACCTTAATCAAGTCTATTAGAACATCTGTCTTTACTTGATCCATGATTGTTCTGAAATTTAAATGATTATACTTATATTAATGTACTGGTTCTCTGCTATGGAAACTAAATAAAACAAAAATAAATGCAAATAAGAATCATAAAACAAAGCATAACAACTGAAGTGTAGGGATTATTGATGTACTCCGCAAGATATTCAACACTTGTCACACACTTCCTTCAAGTTCTGTGTCATGCACAATTAGTTGATGCATGCACCCAAGATTCACAGAATCAAAATTCAAGAGACAAATGTATAACAAAGGAAATGACTGATGTGTGGCAAGACACAATCGTCATCGCCCCTTGTAAAAGAAAATTATGCAAGCAAATAATTAATCAACAAGGATAACTTTATCATCTTCAGGTTCCACTATGGCCTCATTTGCAAGCTCTGTAGCAGGTGCATGTGGTTCCCCGGAAACATAGCCCCAGTGTCTGTGACTCCAATAATCATCTGCGAAAGTGCACATTGACACAGGGCGGGAAAATGATGTGGGACACGTCGCATCATCAACTGATGGAGATGTATGGCAATCATTGGCCTCTGAATTAGCCGGCAGCGTGCCTGGTATGCACCAGGTGGATTCAGATGAGACATCATTGCTTAATGGGTTTGGATCTTGCCAAGCTTGAAAGGAAGGGAAGATATGTTCCTCAACCGGAGCAGGATCATTAAGCTCAGAGTCTGAAATTAGAAAATGAAAAAGATATCCGTCCATCACAAAGCTGTCCAGTGCTTGGAAAATAATCATAATCACTGTAATCAAAATAAGATAAATTCAACTCTTAATCTAAATGATATAAACTGATGTGACCAAGTTAACATCACACTGGGCAATTTTCTTCCTTCAAATACCCATGAATGTGTTTACCGCTAATATATAAAATACATAATAATAACTTAATAGTTATTACTGAAACAATTTATGTTCATGACTCACGGTGTCGGGAAGGGATGAGAGTGAGTAAAAAAAACTCAAATATGTTGAAAAAAGGGTCACCAGTTGTGACCTATATTATCAAAAATATGTAGGTAATGTATATACCATAAAGATTCTAATACTAGCCCGGGCGTCTATTAGAATCGTCACTGGCTCCGAAGTCCTGGGTGGGCGTTTAATGAGGCAAGTGTTACTCAACAAAGGGAAAAATGATAAAAATATACGATTTTCTACTATCTGAACAAAACAAAAACATAACGAACGGACGTTGCTCTCAAATGTCTGCCAGACTTGATTGTACCGTCTGTCATGGGAATCCCAGATCCCATTGGTCACCCTTTATCCAATCCCAGCTAGTTTCTCGAGGACGGTCCTTGGGCCGAGCTTCCTCCGCTGCTTACCGGTGGTTCAGAAAGTCTTTTAAATATTCCTGTTTTTCTGTTGGTTTGTTGGGAGCAATTGTTTATCGACTGTTCTGATGGTGCTGTTGGGGATTCGGATGGTAATTTGTAATATGAGTGGTGTAGGAACTTAATTGTGTATCTTGTCATAATTCCAGCACAAAAATATTTCAGTAAACTCCATGCCAAACTACTTTCCATAACTGTCAGGCGCAGTTAAAATAATTCTTAGGAAAACGGAAAATAAACACATTTTCTTGATGAATGTATTTCAAATGCTGGAATTATAAGGAATGAATGGCCTTTTTGTGGAATTTATCGGGGATATAAACTTGGAAAAGTCGCGGGAATTCTGGACGAGGCCTTCCGGCCTTCGTCCAGTATTCCCGCGACTTTTCCAAGTTTATACCCCGATAAATTCCACAAAAAGGCCATTCATTCCTATAATAACCAAGTTCTTGGTTTTTGTCTTTATTGAGCCTCTGGTATTTTTATGCCCCTGGTCTCTGTAGAGCCGGAGGTATATAGTATTTGGACTGTGTGTCAGTGTTTCCGTGTGTCCGGCACTTTAAGTTCGCCGGAGTTTCGAAATTATGTTATAACTGCTATATCCCTTGAAGGATTACTTAAATATTTCAACACAGTATACCTGTGGACAAATTTTGCACCTCCATGCTGCCCTTAATATGACATTGACCCTTTGACCTTGACAACTTTGAACTTTTTCCCACATTAAGAAGTTTGCCGGAGTTTCTCAATTCTGTCATAACTTCTATATCCCTTGAAAGATTACTTAAATACTTCAATACTCAAGGCCACATACCTGCTGGTAGTCTGTCCAAATACATGGTGATGGTATTCTGTAAGCACATGCTTAAGATCTAATCAGTCAAGTATGTAAGTGTATTTTATATAAGTGGAATGATTTAAAGTTATAATTTTTTTCTGTCTTTGGCCATCGGCCTTTGGCCTTTGGCCAAAAAGACGGACAGCGTGCAGTTCCATCGAGTCCGTGCAGCCATTAAACGTAAGCATCAATCAATCATTTAAAGTCGGACACATTACTCGGGACACTATCACGCATGGAATAAAATAGAACTTTATTTAATAAGATTTGGCTCTGGAATTATCTTTCGCACATAATTATTCCCGAACTTTATGACATTGAGAAAGTGTTAAAACTGATGCTTTGCTTCATCACATTCATCTGCTCTGAATAAACAAAGTGACAGTAGTTTTGACAGCAACTTCTGAAACTTACAACTTGCAGTGTCTGGATCACGAACCATGACTATAATTCCAGCACAAAAATATTTACACAATTCCCTAACATTTGATTGGTCCGTAGCAAGTCTCTGTCCAGAATTTATATCCCAGTAAACTCCATGCCGAACTACTTTCCGTAACCGTGAGGCGCATTTAAAATAATTCTTAAGAAAACGGAAAATAAACACATTTTCTTGATGAATTTATTTCAAATGCTGGAATTATAAGGAATGAATGGCCTTTTTCTGGAATTTATCGGGGATATAAACTTGGAAAAGTCGCGGGAATACTGGACGAGGCCTTCCGGCCTTCGTCCAGTAGTCCCGTGACTTTTCCAAGTGTATACCCTGATAAATTCCACAAAAAGGCCATTCATTCCTATAATGATCAAGAGAAGACAGACATCCAACAACTGAATACTTCACAGGGTTCCTACACTAAATTTTAAAACAAAATCCATGACTTTTCCATGACAAAGATACTAATTTCCATGACCAATAAAATTCAAAATGATGGTGTATTGTATGATAAATTATATATGATCCGGTAAAAGAGACAAATTGTTGACGTGCCTAGGGCTCAATTTACAATAAATAATAAGAAAATACAGAAATATAACTTGCATATCTGGAATCACAGTTAAGATATATAAGACATCCAATTGAACATAACGGACCATCAAAATGACCACTGTGTACTGGTTCTTATTATTGACACATGTTTACTATAGATATTTACACTGCTGCTGCAATACATCTGCCACACACCGAGGTCCATGACATTCCGATAGCATGCACAATGGGGTCCAATGTAATCCAAAATTGTAACTTTTAACAAATTAATCCAAAATTGTAACTTTTTGACCAATGTTAATATATTTATCAATGTTAATATTCTAATTATATACATGTAAGAAATCACCTTTTCACTAATATTCTATTTCAAAATGAAACAACCTATTCTAAGTCACCGGTCGACTTCAGGGTCTAAACCAAATTATCAAGTTGTGTACCAAGTTCAGCAGCCTCTGAAAGTTTGTTTTTTTGCTGAATTTCAGTGACTGTTTGATTTTGCCACCAGGTGCCGTATTTGTTGCACTTTCAGCTTTACTGGACAGCTCATCAGCAGACGATGTTAAACTGCTGGCATCAGATAGAAGCCTTTTCTTCTTCGTCTTTAGTTCATCGATTTCATCAATGAGGTTTTTTCTTTTTTTGCTGTCTTCGTTCGCTGCTCTTAGCATTTTCTGTTCTTAGAGGTACCCCATATAGCGCTGGCGGGCAGCACTCACACTGATGATCATTTGCTTGGTTATTTTAACATTCAAGACACCGCCAACAGATTGCAGATGATCAATGGGCAACAAATGACCTCTGTTGGAGATTCTCTACATATATTTCTTTGTTTGTGGAAAATCCCCTTTCCACAGTAGCCTGCCCATGACTGATGAGAAGTAAATCTTGTATGGTTAGACACAGCTTCTCGAAGTGCTTTTTATACGCCCGTTTGAAAAAACGGGACGTATTATGTATTCATCTTGTAGGCGCGGGCGGGCGCGGGCTGGCGCGGGCGGGCACAGCTTGTCCACGCAATAACTAGAGTTCTACTTCACCGATCAAAACCAAATTCGGTATACATTTCCTATGACTTATCTCCCCTTGGCGGCCATTTTTAATTTTCGCACTCTGTATCCTTGTCCACGCAATAACTCAAGTTCTACTTCACCGATCGAAACCAAATTCGGTATACATGTTTTTCACGGCAAGGCGAAGAAGCCTATTGATTTTGAAAAATTTCCGAAGACTTATAATTATTATAATTTTCGCACTCTGTATCCTTGTCCACACAATAACTCAAGTTCTACTTCACCGATCGAAACCAAATTCGGTATACATGTTTATCACGGCAAGGCGAAGAAGCCTATTGATTTTGAAAAATTTCCGAAGACTTATAATTATTATAATTTTCGCACTCTGTATCCTTGTCCACACAATAACTCAAGTTCTACTTCACCGATCGAAACCAAATTCGGTATACATGTTTTTCACGGCAAGGCGAAGAAGCCTATTGATTTTGAAAAATTTCCGAAGACTTGTCTCCCCTTGGCGGCCATTTTTAATTTTTGCACTATGTATCCTTGTCCACACAATAACTCGAGTTGTACTTGACCAATCATAACCAAATTCGGTATACATGTTTATCACGGCAAGGCGAAGAAGCCTATTGATTTTGAAAAATTTCCGAAGGCTTATAATCCTTGTCCAGGCAATAAGTCGAGTTCTAGACGGATCGTAACCAAATTTGGTTTACATGTTTATCACGTCAACATGAGTTATCTCCCCTTGTTGACTGGCCTTGCCTCGACGGGCGTATATTGTGACCTTCGGCACTCTTGTTTTTATTCAATTGGTCAAAGAAAAAGTTCATCCATGTGGTTGAAGCCTTCAAATTCTGATTTGTGCTTTGGTATGTCTTCATCGAGAAATTCAATGTACTGCCTCTACGTTGTCACAATCAATGTCGTCAAGTTTCTTGTGTTCAGAAAGTAATTTCTTTATGCATCCACTTTGATTTTCAACTATGTCATTTGGTGATAGGCATGTCAAGTTTCTCACTAAAGAATACTTTATCAGGCACTTTTCCTGTAGCCGATTTGATCAAAATTGCAAAGTATACTTTCCTAGCAAAGTATACTTTCAGGGAGCAATCACTGATTTTTCCGAAATGCATTATTTCATGCAGAACTAACGATTGCATATATTTGAAGATTAAAACTATGCAGAATTATTATACTGAATTTATTACATTATCACAGCCAAAATTGGCTGTGATAATGTAATAAATTCAGTATAATAAAAATTCCGGCCTTCGTCAAGTATGCCCGCGACTTTTCCAAGTTTATACCCCGATAAATTCCACAAAAAGGCCATTCATTCCTATAATGAAACAACTGTCATACTTCTAACAAGTAATATCCATTGCTATCACATGTACTTGTACAGGTAATATATGAGATTTAGTACTAAACACATTGACCCAGCCTTAAATTACCTTAGCTGTTGATAGGCCGTTAAAACCCAACAAACAAAGCTATCAGGCTACAGGAGTATCCTATTTGATCAGGAGCTACACTGGTCACAAATCCCATAAACCCCATTTCTCCACTCACAGCCGTATTTGTCAAATTGTCAAATGGTAATTTTTCACCAGTATGTTCTGATCAGGAGGCCTGCGAAAATTATTTTTTAGATTCTCATCCCCACATATCCTTACATAAATTGCCAAATGATTTTCTGCCATTGTTTTCTACAAAATTTGGATGGGAATGTATGGATTTATTTTCTAAAGTACCACTGTTTACCTCTGTTTGTACATGTACATTAATTAACCCTTGCACTCTTAAATACCTGGAATGGACCGTGATGTGTTAATTTTCCGACCAATCCAATCATCACAAAATGATTTTCAGACTAATCCATTTGTAAAAAGGCGATGTTTTTCTAAAAAAATATAAAAGTTACTTGCAATCAGTGCAGATCCTGATGAGATGGCTCGTCACGAGCCAGGTCATCTGGATCTACACTGTTTGCAAACACCGCTGCAGAGTTGAAAGGGTTAATTATATTATATACCGGTGTCAATTGATAGAAATGTTTCTGTGATGTTCACTAAACTTGTACAATCAATCTGCTACTATATATTTGTAATAAATTAAACCGTATGCTTAAACATGTATTATACAATATTCTGTGTTTTGTTGTCTAGCACAGCCTTGTGAAAGTAAATACCAGTGACCACACATTGCTATTTATCAAGTAACTAGCTTTGTATTGGCCGAATACATACTGATTGATAACACAATGTCGTATCAGGCATTGACCCAATACGAATATCCTGGTTACAACGAATTTAAAACTAATGTATTATTGGTTAATCGGCGTCACATGACGTTACAAATGACGTTGGTGTAATGACCACGTAAACATGTCTGTGTTATTTACAACTAAAACCATGTCATCATTGCTCGCTCTGTAGCCTAAAACCTTACCTGATAAACAGAATACCATACTAATGTCTTTTGATATCAAGTTTATCAGGCTCGGCTCGGAAACAGTAGGAATTTCTCGGCAAGCCACGGAAGTTAGCCTTGCCAGATAAATTTGATATCAAGAGACACTAGCCTGGTATTCTCCATATCCATATGCCCTCTACAGTTATGGAAAATTGCCATTATAGGAATGAATGGCCTTTTTGTGGAATTTATCGGGGTATAAACTTGGAAAGTCGCGGGAATACTGGACGAAGGCCGGAAGGCCTCGTGCAGTATTCCCGCGACTTTTCCAAGTTTATATCCCCGATAAATTCCACAAAAAGGCCATTCATTCCTTATAATTCCAGCATTTGAAATAAATTCATTAAGAAAATGTGTTTATTTTCCGTTTTCTTAAATAATTATTTTAACTGCGCCTCACGGTTACAGAAAGTAGTTCGGCGTGGGAGTTTACTGGGATATAAATTTTGGTCAGAGACATGCTACGGGCCAATCAAATGTTAGGGAATTGTGTAAATAGTTTTGTGCTGGAATTATATATATACACAATGCTTGTTATTAGTTTTTTTGTCTCACCCCCATATGTGGAAAGCGAGACTCAACAGTCACAATCCTAGTGGCGTCGTAAACAATTTTGGCTGTAAGTCACATTGACTTGAGACCTCATATGCTTATTAGTCATGATCCATATATTCATGCTGTATCCCACTCATGCAGCCCCTGTACCCAAGGTTAAGGTCAAATGACTTAGAAGTTTGCGTTCCGAAATCTGCGTTAAAGTTTTTAAATACCTTATATCTCTGCAGTCCTAAGTCACATTGACTTGAAATCATATCTTATTAGTCTCATCCTATTCATGCGTATCCCACTATCTACCCGTACAAGGTTTAAGGTCAAATGACTTAGAGTTTGCGTTCCGAAATCTGCGTTAAAGTTTTTAAATACCTTATATCTCTGCAGTCCTAAGTCACATTGACTTGAAACTTCATATACTTATTAGTCATCATCCATATATTCATGCTGTATCCCACTCATGCAGCCCCTGTACCCAAGGTTAAGGTCAAATGACTTAGAAGTTTGCGTTCCGAAATCTGCGTTAAAGTTTTTAAATACCTTATATCTCTGCAGTCCTAAGTCACATTGACTTGAAACTTCATATACTTATTAGTCATCATCCATATATTCATGCTGTATCCCACTCATGCGGCCCCTGTGCCCCTATGTCAAGGTCAAATGACTTAGAAGTTTGCGTTAAAGTTTCTGTCAAAATTTGCGTTAAAGTTTTCACATACCTACTATCTCTGTAACCGCAAGTCAGATTTGCTTGAAACTTTGTATGCTTATTGGGCATCACGCTTCAAATAAATACACTCGGAGACCATCAAATACCTCGATGGGCTCGACATGCGGGCCGCGGCCATCCTTGTGTTAACATTAGTGGAAAGTGTGACATATCAGTCACAATCCTGAGATGTTAGTCTGATCTTCACCTTCAGCTTCCTCACATTAGTGGCTGTCCATCCAGTGTTATTTGGGTGACCCTGACCTTTGTGGGTGAGGATGCTCGCCATTGATCGCCTTGTTCTGGGCAAGCCACTGTGGTGATCGACTCAAATTCCATCCCGTGACAGATGGGAGTATGCGATGGGTAATTTAACGATCGGGGTTCAT
Organism: Conchocele bisecta; assembly: GCA_029237695.1. Taxonomy (NCBI): domain Eukaryota; kingdom Metazoa; phylum Mollusca; class Bivalvia; order Lucinida; family Thyasiridae; genus Conchocele; species Conchocele bisecta. The sequence continues at coordinate 61,422,414 of CM055268.1, forward strand.
CCTTACCGGAATTCCGATTGGAGACCTGGTTTGGCCCTCACATGTCTTTGGCACAGTTGAATCTGGTTATACCCCTTATGTGAGTATTACGATTATTCGTAATCCTATTTTAGTGGAAGGGGCCAAGTGACTGGTGTGGTTAAAACAGCAGATTGAACCCGTTTGCCCGGCCTTACATGACCATAGCTGTTGATAGGCCGTTAAACACCAATAAACAAACATCAATCCAAGCCCATATTAATTTTCCATCCGGTCATTGAAAACCAAAATATGTTATGTAACATATCTTGAAACGTAACATGTGTGTAGAACAAATCCAAGGACTAGTTCTCCAAGTCAAGAAGAGGCATTTAGGCTTATATACAGCTCGTTCAACTTTGCCATTTTTCTTGTGTGCTGATAAGATGTAGAACTCACAGTGAACAGAAACAGTACATATGTGGCTGTGACTGCAGAAATGGGGCTTATGGGATTTATGACCAGTGTAGCTCCTGATGAAATAGCACACTCGTGTAGGCTGACAACGAAAATATATGTTGCTTGTTAGCAGCATGATGGGCGTTTCATGGACAAAATGCCGAACAGTGCAGATCCAGATCAGACTGATCGGAATTACACTTTTCGCAAAACCCATAAGCCCCATTTCTCCAGTCACAGCCACATATTGTGGCCTATGGGTTAGAATACCCGACTTGCAATCTGGAGATTGTGGGTTCAAACCTCGCTTTAGGCATCAAAAATACTTTCATGGCCACAACCATCCCTCACACATTTCAAATATTCCTGGACCTGTGAATAAAAAACTTGTTGAGTACATTCTCGCACTTTGTACTGAAAATCAGGGCCCGATTGCTCAAAACCTCTGTTAGCTTAACAGACTGTTAAATCCTTAGCAATGCTAAGGATTTAACAGTCTGTTAAGCTAACAGAAGCTTTGAGCAACCGGGCCCAGGCTGTTTGGCACAGGTCGCCGTCAATCATTCAAACATCCTGGGGGCCGTTTCACTAAACTTCTTACGACTAAAATGTTCGTAAGCGCAAATTTAGAATCGTCTGCAAATTTGAATTGATGGATTTACATTTATTGAGCATAGGCTGCATATGCAGCCTATGCTCAATAAATGAAAATCCAACAATTATTTACAAGAAAACAGTGTTAATGTGAAATTTACAGACTATCATAATTTTGCACTTACAAACATTTTAGTCGTAGGAAGTTTAGTGAAACGGGCCCCTGATGTCCAGCACGAGGACTTGGTACATGCTCTGAAAATTTTCAGTGCAACTGGTAATACATAGTGAAGCTCACATGGTTTGAAAACAACATACAAGCACGAAATACTGGAACAAAAATTTAATAAAACAATAAAATTGACATTTGCACAATTTTAGAACATAATTTAAAGTAATACTGTAAGAAACAATAACACTGTAACGAGATACATGATACATGTACATTTCACTATTAACAAAATAAGCCATAATCTGACGAAAGCTAACCAACTGGACCACCGGTTGAGAAGAGGGACCTTTTGCTGTTTTGCTGTTCTAATCAATGCGTATTCTGCTGAAATAAGTGCATAAAATACGCCAATACGCACCTTATCTGGAGCTCTGGAGGTAGATGTGGAGTAAAACAAGGATGGTCGCTTGGCAGGCACAGTGCAATAAATAAAATGGGGAAGGCTCTGTGATTACCTCCCTTATATCATTGCCGGTTTTTCTCAGGTTTAAATACCGATTTAAGAAAAACATAAAATTTCAGTAAATTACACTGAAAATGGACAACAATTTCATTTAAAACACATGCTCTAAAACTGCTGTCAACATTCGATGTCGGCCATGATAAATATGGCGGATTTTCGAAATTGATACAGTGGAACCTCTCTAAACCGGACACCCTGTGGGATACAGTGGAACATCTCTAAAACGGACACCCTGTCCCAGGGTGTCCGGTTTAGAGATATTCCACTGTAAATTAGACATATGACTATGCCAAGGCATGCGGCTGTACTTTGCGAATTTGAACAGGCAGGCTCATAATATATATACAGCAATGAAACCCACAACATTAAGGATACACAGACTGCCTGCGTGTCCAGTTTAGAGAGGTTCTACTGTATAGGCAAACATTGCTGATTTGTCAAGGGACGTAATTCAAGAGTGGGTCACATAAATATCAATCAAAAATACAATTTAATGTTTATAATCTCCCTGTAAGTGACTCGTTAAGAGAATTGTTGAGTTTATGACCAGCCGTGCTTGTAATATAAAATCATGCTTAAAATCATGCGCTCGGTCTCGGCCAATCAAACTGCATGATTTTGAGGACAAATTCGGAGAACATGCTCAGAAAGTTATAAAGACTGTCACAGAGCCTACAGAGTATTGAGTTAGTGTGCTCGTTGATCAAGAGCGACGCTGGTCAGAGACTCAATAACACCCATTTTCATAGCGAGTGCCATGTGACTGTGATAGGATAAATGGAGCTTATGGCATTTGAGACGCGCCATGGGATTTTGTACCTTCGAACATCTGTTTAATTTCATTAAATATGTTTACAATTTTTTTCTCATAAATAAAGTCAAAGTACA